>JAODAL010024215.1:0-61025 GCA_025379985.1 Phyllomedusa bahiana | reverse complement strand
GGAGACCCCCGGGTTATCCGCAGCTCCATATACTTATAAGGAACCCAGGTTTTTCCAGCATGCTCCATATCACTATACCAGGAGATCCCCAGGTTATACCAGCATGCTCCATCCCAGGTTATACCAGCATGCTCCATATCATTATATACAGGAGATCCCCGGTTTATACCAGCATGCTCCAATATCACTATATACAGGAGAGACCAAGGTTATACCGGCATGTTCCATATCACTATATACAGGAGTCCCCAGGTTTATACCGCATGCCCCCATATCACTATATACAGGAGATCCCCAGGTTATACCGCATGTTTCCATATCACTTTTATACAGGAGATCCCAGGTTATACCGCATCCCTCCATATCACTATATACAGGAGATCCCCAGGTTATACCAGCATGCTCCATTTCACTATATACAGGAGATCCCAGGTTATACCAGCATGCTCCATATCACTATATACAGGAGATCCCCAGGTTATACCAGCATGCTCCATATCACTATATACAGGAGATCTCCAGGTTATACCAGCATGCTCCATATCACTATATACAGGAGACCCCAGGTTATACTAGCATGCTCCATATCACTATATACAGGATCCCAGATAAATTGGCCCATTTACTTCAACAGGAAAAAATCTTTTAGTTTTTCCCTTTAACGGGGTGTTTCCCCAGTTTACACGCACTCTATCTCATAGGAGTGTGGATTTAAGGATGATTACATATTTAGTTCCCATTATACCTGAGACATACACAAACAGGGGGAGTTTATCCCAGTAACAACTATAAGGAAGGAGTTAAACATGCTTATCTTAAACAAATGGGCCAATCTTTTAAAATAAAAGCCCCTGTCAGATTTGGTCTCCCAACCCAATAAGGTTTAACTCCTGGTCCTTCCCCAAACCCACCAGATGTCACTCCCTGAGTGAGCTCTCCCAACCAAGGTGATGTCACTCCCTGAGTGAGCTCTCCCAACCACCATGATGTCACTCCCTGAGAGAGCTCTCCCAACCAACCCAAATGTTGTGTCATCCCTGAGTGAGCTCTCCCAACAATAAAGTCCTCCCTGAGTGAACTCTCCTCAACCAATGAAGTTCCACTCCCTGAAGAGCAAATCCAACCATGATAATGTATCCTAGTGAGCTCTTTTTCCCCTTTTGGTAATGTTTGAGTGAGCCCCCAAGCCTCACATTTTTTGCGCTTGCCTCCGTCTCTCACCTCATTGGCAGTAGGCGAGGATTTTCTACAGAACGTGTACATTTTTTGGTCTTTACCGTACAATAATGTACTGTTGTCCTGTCATCAATGAAATCCTTTCACACGTGCCAGCTATACGTGATGTATGTCATCCATAGACCGCAAAAAACCACATGTTCACTTGCCGCCAAGCCAAAAGTCAGGCTGACACCCACGTCATGTGGAACCCATCCATCTATATCATTGCTGAATGATTGCAGGTTGGAGGGGCACACGCCGAACCCGGAATAAAATTCAATCAGCTCCGTCACCCCATCCATTAGAAGGGAGGTCTGCTCATCAAATCCTTCTCTTCTGATACCTTCTAAGGAAAATTTTGCTACTGGAAAGGAGGTGGGTGGAATCACCCCCTCCAGACCCTCATCTACCATTACCTAGAGTCAAACTACTGTCTGGAGGACAACAGAACTTCCACTAGAGGGGTCTTCAACTCATGAAGAGTAGTTGTTGGACAATAAAACATTTGGACCACAGCTATTGAAGAGTTATGGGCACCTAAGGGATGGGAAGTAGTTTTGGACTGTACTACATAGGGACCATCAAAAGAATTTGGGTCATCTTTCAAGCTATTCACCACTCGAACATGGCTGCCTAATCTGCCCTGTGGATGGGTCATCTACCGTAGACATGTACATGCCATCTTCTTCTGGCAGCTTGGTCCAGGACATTGGCGACAACTACTGTAATTTGAGCATCCATAGAGTTATCATTTTGGTTCAAGGTCACCCAGTTTCCTGGAGATACATAGCCCCTGACGTTCTAGAAGAAAAAATTCAGGGCCACATGTATGAATCTGTTTAGGTCTAAAACTCAATTTTTGCCCATAGGTTACTATAGGCAAAAGAGTGAGTTTTAGACCTAAACAGTTTCCTACGTGTGGCCCTAAGTATCTGGAATTTGGAGATCTTCAGTCTGGAATCAATGGAATTGTGCTTAGATGACAACAGAAGTGAGTAAGTGGATGATGGTACTTTGGATTCTCATAAAGAGCCTGCACATCCCACTTTAATACTTTGTCCCGGACTTCATCCAGTCTGAGTTGTAGGCTGGATCTTCACATCTGCTTCATGTCTGTAAACTCCCAAAATTAAATTATCGATGGTAAAATTAACCCTGTCAACCATGACCACCTACAAGTGTGGAGAATTTATCCAAATTAATTAAGATTACCGAGTTTTATCATATATCAGAAATCCTTAACCCAAGAAGACTTAGAATTACCACTGAGCTTGAAGACAAGGGTCTGCAGTTAGTAATATCTTTCATTACTCATAAACCCATGTAAAATGAGCCTTCAAGTATAGATTGTAGTACCGGTCACAGGTCCTGCTACACCACCCATTTCTTTGCAGGTTCTTCATGTATGATCTATGGGTCCACATGAAATGGTCCTGCTACAACACCCATTACCTTGGAGGTTCTCCATGCATGATCTATTGGTCTACATGAAATAGTCCTTCTACACCAACCTTTACCTTGGAGGTTCTCTGTGTATGATCTATGGGTCAATATGAAATAGTTCTGCTACACCACCCATTACCTTGCAGGTTGTTCATGTATGATTCATAGGTCTACTTGAAATAGTATTGCTACACCAACCATTACCTTGGAGGCTCTCTATATATGATCTTCCTCTGGATCAAAACCTTAGCACAACAGGCTGAACTGGATGGACGTCTCGTCTTTTTTCGGCCTTACAAACTATGAAACTATGAAACTATCCATGAGTTCGCATGAAATTACCTTTCTACCTTACGGTGATTATGTATCAGGACCAACATTAGTCCTGCTACACACCCTATTACCTTGGAGGTTCTCTACGTATGATTCATGGGTCCACATGAAATGGTCCTGCTACAACACCAATTTCGTTGGAGGTATGGTCTATGAGTTCACATGAGATGGTGCTGCTACACCACCTATTACCTTGAAGGTTCTCTATGTATGATTCATGGGTCCACATGAAATGGTCCTGCTACACCACACATTACCTTGGAGGTTCTTCATGTATGATCTATGGGTCCACATGAAATGGTGCTGCTACACCATGCAGTCCCTTGGAGGTTCTTCGTGTATGATCGAGGGGTCCACAGGAAAGGGTTCTGCTACACCACACATTACCTTGGAGGTTCTTCTTGAATGATCTATGGGTCCACATGAAATGGTCCTGCTACACCATCTATTACCTTGAAGGTTCTCTATGTATGATTCATGGGTCCACATGAAATGGTCCTGCTACACCACCTATTACCTTGAAGGTTCTCTATGTATGATTCATGGGTCCACATGAAATGGTCCTGCTACACCACACATTACCTTGGAGGTTCTTCATGTATGATCTATGGGTCAACAAGAAAACGACCTTCTAAACCAAGCATTACCTTGGAGGTTCTTTATGTATGATCTATGGGTCCACATGAAATGGTTCTGCTACACCACACATTACCTTGGAGGTTCTTCTTGTATGATCTATGGGTCCACATGAAATGGTCCTGCTACACCACACATTACCTTGGAGTTTCTCCATGTATGATCTATGGGTCCACATGAAATGGTCCTGCTACACCACACATTACCTTGGAGTTTCTCAATGTATGATCTATGGGTCTACATGAAATGGTCCTGCTACACCACCCATTACCTTGGAGGTTCTCCATGTATGATCTATGGGTCTACATGAAATGGTCCTGCTACTCCACGCATTACCTTGGAGGTTCTCTATGTATGATTCATGGGTCCACATGAAATGGTCCTGCTATACCACCCATTACCTTGGAGGTTCTCTATGTATGATTCATGGGTCCACATGAAATGGTCCTGCTATACCACCCATTACCTTGGAGGTTCTCTATGTATGATTCATGGGTCCACATGAAATGGTGCTGCTACACCACCTATTACCTTGGAGGTTCTCTATGTATGATTCATGGGTCTACATGAAATGGTCCTGCTACTCCACGCATTACCTTGGAGGTTCTCTATGTATGATTCATGGGTCCACATGAAATGGTCTGCTATACCACCATACCTTGAGTCCTAGATTTCATGGTCCACATAAATGGTCTGCACCCACTATACCTTGGAGGTTCTCTATGTATGATTCATGGGTCCACATGAAATGGTGCTGCTACACCACCTATTACCTTGGAGGTTCTCAATGTATGATCCATGTGTTCGCATGAAATTACCTTTCTACCTTACGGTGATTATGTATCAGGACCAACATTAGAAGTTAGAATGGGCTACAAGAAGCTTATGAGTGTACAGGTGGTTGGACCCAATATGAAGCAATTGATGAGAACAGTGTTGGTCATTGAGAGCAAGACATGAGTGACCCGCAGCCTCGCGTCTAGGCAGGCCATGAATGACTGCTCTGGAGGTGAAGCAGACATCAGTAGCATCGGCCGCTTTTAAGCAAAACCAACAATCTGTCAGCAAACAAGCGTATTATATTGTTGTGAAACCACTCCATCATGTCACAAGAATCCAGCTCATGTGCCAGACTATTACACAGAAGACACAAATACAGTAACAAAGAGTGCGAGCTCCACGGTTAATCATCTACATCTCCAGGGAAGACTCAATTTCAAGAACAATGACATAATGAGACATGGGGTACAGAACAATGACATAGTGGGACACGGGGTACAGAACAATGACATAGTGGGACACGGGGTACAAGACAACAATAATGGACACGGTACAGACGCAAATGAGGACACGGGGTACAAGACAACATCATAATGAGACACGGGGTACAGAACAACGACATAACGAGACACGGGGTACAGAACAATGACATAATGAGACATGGGGTACAGAACAATGACATAATGAGACATGGGGTACAGAACAATGACATAGTGGGACATGGGGTACAAGACAACGTCATAACGAGACACGGGGTACAATACAACGACAAAATGAGACACGGGGTACAAGACATCATAACGAGACACGGGGTACAGAACAACGTCATAACGAGACATGGGGTACAAGACAACGTCATAACGAGACATGGGGTACAGAACAACGACATAACGAGACACGGGGTACAAGACAACGTCATAACGAGACATGGGGTACAAGACAACGACATAACGAGACATGGGGTACAAGACAACGTCATAACGAGACATGGGGTACAAGACAACGTCATAACGAGACACGGGGTACAAGACAACGTCATAACGAGACATGGGGTACAAGACAACGACATAACGAGACACGGGGTACAAGACAACGTCATAACGAGACACGGGGTACAAGACAACGACATAACGAGACATGGGGTACAGAACAATGACATAGTGGGACGTGGGGTACAGAACAATAAGATACTGAGACATGGGGTACAGAACAATGATACTGACACTTGGGGGACAGGAAAATGATACTGACACTTGGGGGGCAGGATAATGACACTGACACTTGGGGGAAAGGATATATAAATGCTAAACACTTGGGGGACAGGATAATGACACTGACACTTGGGGGACAGAAAAATAATACTGCCCACTTGGGGAGGATAATGTACTGACACTTTGGGGGGCAGGATAATGAAAACTGACACTTGGGGGACAGAACAATGATACTGACACTTGGGGGACAGGACAATGATACTGACACTTGGGGGTCAGGATAATGACACTGACACTTGGGGGACAGGATAATGATGCTGACACTTGGGGGACAGGATAATGACACTGACACTTGGGGGACAGAACAATAATACTGACACTTGGGGGCAGGATAATGATAGGGACACTTGGGGGCAGGATAATGATACTGACCCCTTGGGGGACAGGATAATGATACTGACACTTGGGGGCAGGAAAATGAAAATGACACGGGGGACGGATAATGACACTGAACTTGGGGGACAGGATAAGGATACGGGCCAATTAAAGGGGAAAAAGGATAAGGGACAAGGGACATTTTGGGGGCCCAGGATAATGTTTATGACACTTGGGGGCCCGGTTTAATGATACTGACATTTGGGAACAGGAAATGATACTGAAATTTGGGGGGGGGGGGGGGGGGGGAATTTTTTGGATAACGCCAGACACTTGGGGGGAAGGATAACGAAAACTGATATTGGGGGATAGGATAAGGGCCCAAGTTTCCCTTTGGGGAAAGGATAAGGGAATGACATTGGGGGGGGCAGGGCAATGATAAGGGACATTGGGGACAGGATACTGAAACTGCATTTGGGGGACAGGTAATGATCCCTGACATTTTGGGGGGCAGGAAAATGACACTGACATTGGGGGACAGGAAATGTACTGGACCTTGGGGGGCAGGGCAATGTACTGACATTTGGGGACAGGGTTTAATGAAATGCACTTAGGGGAAACAGGAAAATGATCCTGACATTTGGGGGGGACAGGGTTTAATGCCCGCTGAATTGGGGGGCAGGAAAATTTAAAAGTGACATTGGGGACAGGAAAAGGGAACGGGACACTTGGGGGACGGATAAGGGACATTTGAAAACTTGGGGGAAAGGGTTTAATGAAAATGACATTTTGGGGGGACAGGTAATGACGCTGCCATTTGGGGGGCGGGATAATGACATGACATTGGGGGACAGGATAATGAAAACGGGACACTTGGGGGACGGACAATGATACTCGATTCGGGGGCGGGAAATGATACGGGACACTTGGGGCCCAGGATACTGAAACTGACACTTGGGGGAAAAGGGGTAATGATCTGACATTGGGGGGGACGGAAAATTTGCGCACCTTGGGGGCGGATAATGACATTGAAAATTTGGGGGGCAGGATAATGGCCCACGGGAAAACTTGGGGGGCAGGATAATGTTTTAACGACACTTGGGGGAAGGATAATGCACTGACACTTTGGGGGGAAACGGATAATAAATACTGAATTGGGGGGGGACTTAAATAATATACTGACATTGGGGGGGCCCAGGTAATGACAATAAGACAGCCTGCCCTAGTTGTGTTGGGTTTGGGTTCACATATCTAGTCTCAGTAACCTCCATAATTACAAAAAGGGTCAGAAAAGAAAAGCAGCAGCTCCTCAGATCATTACAGATCAGACATAACAGAAATCTAAGCTCTGGTGGATCCCCGTCCACATACAACCTGCATAGTAGGCTTTAGATTGCATGCTCTTGGGACAAGCTCCTCACCTTGTTCTTCACCTCGGCACTGAGTCCATAGGCCCGGGGCCACTGTTAAAAGTGAGCGGGCAGAAAATGTCATGTTTTTCCCTTTAGCCTCGCTCCTTCAGAAGATGCTTTAAAATTTTTCCCTTAATTTTTTTTAAAAAGGGCCCGTGATCTGGGAGCTGTGTGTCTGCGGAGGGGTTGGGGAAATTGGGTTTTCCGGGGGTGGGGTGGCCAATTGTGGGGGCCCCAAAATTGTGAGTAAACATTTTTGGGTATTGAAAAAAAAAAATAAAAATTATATATTTTATTTATTTTAGGGGGATATATCAGGACTGTGTCAGATTTTCCAACTTTGGAATTTTTTGGACTGATGATGGCAGAGAGCGGGGGAAAAGCAAAGGGGGAGGAGGGGGGGGAGGGCCGAGGCGGTTTGAAAAACCAGGGGTTTGGGGAAAGGGGAAAGAGAAGCCCGAAAAAAACCAAACAGTTTTTTTGAAAGGGTTAAAACGGGGGGAAGAGGGAGGAAAAGAAAACTGAGTAAAAAAACAGCTGATGGATCCCACCAAATGCCAAATTCAAAGCCAAGAGCCTTTTCCCCTATCCACAAAGGTTTAATGTGACCCAAAAGATTGTCAGTTTCGGGAGCCCAAGCCACTGCCCCCCCCCCCTCCACACAAAAAAGCGACGATCAAAAGATCCTTTTTTCACCCCCCGTAAGACTTCAAATAAAAAACTATTTGTTATAGAGGTGGGATTTTTTAAGGGGAGATATATGCCGGGGAATTTCCGGGAAACCCCGGGCCGGATTATTTAAAAAATTCTTTATTTATTTTTTATTTTTGGGAGATAAAAGGATCTAATAAAAATCTCAAGTGTTTAAATCCTTCATATAAAAGAAAAACCCTTGGACGGCTTCCCCCCCTTTAATCACCAAACCCCCCCAGAGCCGCTTATTCCCTTTTTAAACAATCCCCTTTTCCAGTAAACCCGGTCCCGGGGCCTCTTTTTCCCAGTAACCCCGGTTCCTGACCCTTCCTTAATTACCCTTTTTCCCTCTTTTTCCCAGAAAAACCCGGTTCCTGACCCTTTATTCCCCTGAAAATTTCTTATTCCCAGAAACCCCGGGCCCCTGAGCCCCCTTTATTACCCGGGGCAACCTCTTATTACAGAAACCGGATCCTGAGCCTTTTATTCCCAAAAAACCCCGGGCCCCTCCTGGGCCCTTATTACCTGAAACCTCTTTTTTACGTAACCCGGCTCCGGGCCCTCTTTTCCCCTTGTAACCCTCTTATTACAGTCCCTTGGTTCCTGACCCTTCTTATTCCCCTTTTAAACCCTTCTTTTTAAACAGCAAACCCCGGTCCTGGGCTTTTTTTTCCCTGAAAACATCTTATTACAGAAAACCCCGGCCCTGACCCTTTTTTAAACCTGTAACATCCTTTTACGAAAACCCGGTCCTGAGCCTTTATTTTCCTGAAACCTTTTTTACAAAAACCCGGTCCTGAGCCTTTATTACCTGTAACCTTTATTACATTTAACCCCCGGGCCCTCCTGAGTCTTAAAACCCCGGGAAACCTCTTATTACATTTAAACCCGGTCCTGAGCCTCTTTTACATTTAAAACCCGGCCCCCTGAGCCTCTTTTTCCCCCGGGAACCCTCTTTTTATTTTTTTAAACCCAAATTTCCTGGGGCCTTTCTTATTTCCCCTGAAAACCTTTAAATTTACAAAACCCGGCCCCCGGGCCTCTTATCCCCTGTTAAATTTAAATTACGGGAAACCCGGCTTGAGCCTTTTTTTCCCCTGAAAACCTTTTTTCCAGAAAACCGGGTCCTGAGTTGATTTTTATTTCCCGGGGGCTCCTGACCCTCTTATTCCCCTGAAACCCTTTTCTTATACAGAAAACCCCCGGCTCTGACCCCTCTTTTTCCCCCTAAAAACCCTTCTTTTTTAAAATTTCCCCGGCCCCTGAGCCTTTTTTTTCCTGTAACCTTTTTTTACATTTTAACCCCGGTTTCCTGACCCTCTTTTTATCCTGAAACCTCTTTTTTTAAAAAAACCCGGCTCCTGGGGCCCTATTTTACCTTTTTAAACCTTTCTTACGGGAAACCCCGGCCCCTGAGCCTTTTAAATTTTCCCCTTTTAACCTTTTAATTCCCGAAAACCCGGCCTGACCCTCTTATTCCCCTGAACCTCTTATTACTTTAAAACCCGGCTCCGGGGCCCTTCTTATTACCTGTAACCCCCTTAAATTTACAAAAAACCCGACTCCTGGGCCTCTTTTTCCCCTGAAAACCTCTTTTTTACGGAAAACCCGGTTTCCTGAGCCTCCCTTTTATTACCCTGTAAACCTTTTATTACAGAAACCCCGGCTCTGAGCCCTTTAATTACCCTTTTCCCCTTTTTACAGTAACCCCGGTCCGGGGCCCTCTTTTTTCCCCTGAAAACCTCTTTTTTACATTTAACCCGGTCCGGGCCCCTTTTTCTTTTTTCCCCTGAAACCTTTATTACAGTAACCTGGCCCCCCTGAGCCTCTTTTCCCCTGAAACCCTTTTTTACAGAAACCCCGGGGCCCGAGTTTCTTTTTACCCTTTAACTTCTTATTACAGTAACCCGGCCCCTGGCCTTTTATTTACCCTTCCTTTTTTTACAAAAAAACCGGTCCTGGGGCCTCTTTTTACCTGTAACCTCTTATTAAGTAACCCGGCCCCCTGACCCTCTTAAAAAACCCGAAACCCTCTTATTACAGAAACCCGGCTCCTGAGCCCTCTTTTTAAACAGTAAGGGGGGGGCCCCTGAGCCTCTTTTACCCTTTTAACCTTTTTTAAACGGTTCCCCGGACCCCGGGGCCTTTATTTCCCTGTAAACCTCTTTTACGGTAACCCGGCCCCGGAGCCTCTTATTACCCTGAAACATCTTATTCGAAAACCGGCTACTTGACCCTCTTTTTAAACCTGTAACCCTTATTCCGAAAACGGGGCTCCTGAGCCTCGGATTATATTTAAACCCGGCTCCTGAGCCTTTTTACCTGTAAACTCTTATACGAAACCCGGTTGACCCTTTTTAATTCCCCTGAAACCTTTATTACAGAAACCCCGGGTTCTGGGGCCTCTTATTCCCCCTGAAACCCTCTTATTACAGTTCCCCGGCCCCCTGACCCTCTTATTCCCTGAAACCCCTTCTTATTCCCAATTTAAACCGGTCCTGAGCCTCCCCCCTATTACCCTGAAAACCTATTTTTTACAGTAACCCGGCCCCTGACCCCTTTATTACCTTTTTCCCTCTTTTTTTTACGAAAACCCGGTTTCCTGAGCCTTTTTATTATCCTTTTTAACCTCTTATTACAATAACCCGGTCCTGAGCCTTTATTACCTGAAAACCCTCTTTTTAACAGAAACCCGGCCCCTGAGCCTTTATTACCCTGTAACTCTTATTACGGGTACCCGGCCCCGGGCCCTCTTATTCCCCTGTAAATTTTTTTACAGAAAACCCGGGCCTGGGCCTTCTTATTATCCTGTAACTTTATTACAAAAAACCCGGCCCCATGAGCCTTTATTACCCTGTAACCTTTTATTACGAAACCCCCGGCCCCTGAGCCTTTTAACCTGAAACCCCCTTATTACAGAAAACCCGGCCCCGGGGAAGGGCCTTTTAAATTTTTACAGAAACCCGGCTCCTGACCCTTTTATTACCCTGTAACCTCTTTTTACATTTTCCCCAAATTCCTGGGCCCCCTTATTACCCTGTAAACTCTTTTTACAGAAACCCCGGCCCCGGGGAGCCTCTTATTCCCTGTAACATTTATTCAGTAAACCGGCCCCTGAGCCTCTTATTTACCTTTTAAATTTCTTTTTCCCAGAAACCTTTGGCCTGGCCCTTGATTATGAAACCGGCCCCTGAGCCTCTTTTTTACCTGAAACCCCTTTTATACAGAAAACCCGGCTCCTGAGCTCTTATTACCGGGAAAACCTTTTAAATTACAGAAACCGGTCCTGAGCCTCTTTTTAAACCCTGGAAAAACCTCTTATTTACAGTAACCCGGCTCCTGACCTTTTATTACCCTTTGAAACCTCTTATTACAAAAAACCCGGCTCCGGAGCTCCTTTTTAAACCTTTGGAAACCTCTTTTTTCAGTAACCCCGGTTTCCTGAGCCTCTTATTACCCGGGAAACCCCTCTTAATTACAGAAACCCCGGGCCCCTGAGCCTTATTCCCCTGAAACCTTTTTTATTACAGAAACCCGGCCCCTGGGCCTCTTTTTAAACCCTGTAACCTCTTTTTTCCCAGTAACCCGACTCCTGGGCTCTTATTCCCCTTTGAAACCCCTTTATTACAGAAACCCGGCCCCCTGAGCCTCTTATTCCCCCTGTAACCTCTTTTTTCGAAACCCCGGGGTCCTGGAGCTTTTTATTCCCCTGAAAAACCTCTTATTTCAGAAAACCCGGTCCGGGGCCCCCTTATTTACCCTGAAACCTTTTTTTACAGAAACCGGCTTGAGCCTCTTATTACCCTGTAACCTCTTTATTAAAATTTAAACCTGGCTCCTTGACCCTCTTATTCCCTGAAACCCTTTTCTTATTTACGAAAACCCAAACCCCTGAGCCCTTTTTTACCTTTTAAATCTTTTTACGTAACCCGGCTCCTGACCCTCTTTTTACCCTGAAACCCGGGGGTTTTTACAAAAACCCGGGGCTCCTGACCCTTTTTATTACCCTGAAAACCTTTTAAACCAGTAACCCGGCCCTGGGGCCTCTTATAACCGAAACCCTCTTTTTACAGAAACCCGGGCTTTTAAACCCTTTCCTTTTCCCAGTAACCCGGCCCCTGAGCTCTTATTCCCCTGTAACCTCTTTTTTCTTCCCCGACCCCTTTGGGGCCCCCTTTTAATTCCCCGGGAAACCTTTTTTTACAGAACCGGCTCCGGGCCTCTTATTACCCGGAAACATCTTTTTTACGAAACCCCCGGGCCCCCCCTGAGCCTCTTATTACCCTGTAACCTCCTTATTAAAAAAAACCTGGCTCCTGACCCCTTGATTATGGGAAACCCGGTTTCCGGGAGCCTCTTTTTACCTGAAAAACCTCTTATACATTTAACCGGTTTCCTGGCCCCCCTTTTTTCCTGTAACCTTTTTTTAAAACGGGTACCCGGCCCCGGGCCCTTTATTACCCTGTAACCTCTTTTTTACATTTACCGGCTCTAAAGGCCTCTTATTTCCCTGAAAACTTCTTTTTCCCAAAAGAAAAACCGGGGCCCCTTTGGGGCCTTTTTTTCCCTGTAACCTTTTTTTCCCAGTCCCCGGGGTCCTGACCCCTCTTATTACCCCTGTAAACCCTCTTTATTACAGAAAACCCCGGCCCCCTGAGCCTTTATTAGCCTGAAAAACCTCTTTTTAACAAAAACCCGTCCTAAAGCCCCCTTATTCCCCGGGTAACCTTTTTTATTACAGTAACCCGGGCCCCTGACCCTTTTCTTATTACCCTGTAACCTTTATTACAGAAAACCCGGCCCCTGACCCCTTTTTTTCCCCCTGAAAACCATCTTATTCCCTTTTAAACCCGGCTCCTGAGGCCCCTTTTTACCCGGTAAACCTCTTTATTAAAAGAACCCAAAATTTCCTGGGGCCTCTTATTCCCTTGCAACCTTTTTATTTTCCAATTTAACCCCCCGGCTTGGGGGCCCTCTTTTACCCGGAAACCCTCTTTTTCCCATTTACCGGTCCTGGGGCCTTTTTCCCCTGAAACCCTCTTATTACATTTTACCGGCCCCTGACCCCTCTTATTCCCCCGGAAAACCTCTTATTAAGAAACCCGGCCCCTGAGCCTTTTAATTTCCCGAAAACCGGGCTCCTGGGGCCTTTCTTTTTTAAAACAGAAACCCCGGCCCCCTTGACCCTCTTATTACATTTAACCCCGGCCCCTGAGCCTCTTTTTCCCCCCTGAAACTCTTATTACAGAAACCTGGCTATGAGCCTCTTTTTAAACCCAGAAACCCCCTTTTTAAACCAGAAACCCGGTTTCCTGAGCCTCTTTTTTAACCTGAAACCCTCTTATTCCATTAACCGGCTCCTGACCCTTTCTTTTACCCGTAAACATCTTTTTAAAAGAAAACCCCGGCTCCTAAAGCCCTTATTACCCTGAAAACCTCTTTTACATTTAACCCCGGCTCTGAGCCTCTTTTCCCCTGTAACCTTTTATTCAGAAAACCCGGCAAATGGGCCTTTTATTACAGTCCCCCGGCCCCTTTGGGCCTTTTTAAACCCTTGGGCCTTTAAAAAAACCCAAATCGCCCCCTTTCCCAAAAAGAAGAAAGTTAAGGGGTAGGGTTTCGGGCTTCTATTAGTCAACTATCAAGTAGCTTGTTTTTAAATGCGAGTCTCCTACAAAGATTCGGTCAAACCTACTATAAAACATTAAGGGCAACTTGTATGATGTTGGTGCAAAGGTGTCAACTTTAAATAGATTAAGACGGTGTAGAATGCCTCAGTATGTATGAGCCTGTTCTACTGCAGGTAAACCATTTTTAACTTGGTCTACTTGTTCCAGCAGTAATGCGCCCAGTTTTGCTATCATACGGTTGTGGTGCGACACCACCTGAACGTTTTTCCGATCTCAGGCTCATTACAAATTGCTGCGGGCGCAGCATATTGCACCTAATTTTGGAGTGCGTCTGCTCATATATCTAGAGAACAGGGCTGCAATAGTTTTTGGGCTCAAAGGACGCCAGAATACTGGCACAGCCCCGTGCATACATGTCGCCCTATATGTTTTGCCAATGACTTAGGTTTGATAGCTAAAGGGCTGCAGATATCTTTTGAACTTGAAGATGTCTTTACACAGTTTCGGACCAGCCCACATGGGAGCAGAGGAAACCCCGGAGGGCCCTTGGACATGGTGGGTCCCTGGACATGGCAGACCTTGGGCTGCTTTTTATGAAGAAAGACAAAAAAAAGAGAGGCAGAAAGCAAAAGTCAAATGAAGTAGCTGTAGGGTGGGTACCAAGAATCAACTCAACTGGTGGTGCCCCAAGAATCAACTCTACTGGTGGTGCCCCAAGAATCAACTCTACTGGTGGGCTCCAAGAATCAACTAAGAATTAACTCCAATAGTGGGCCCCTAGAATCCACTCCACTGGTGGGCCCCGAGAATCATCTCCACTGGTTGGCCCCAAGAATCATCTCCAGTGGTGGGCCCCAAGCAAAATCTCCACTGGTGGACCCTGAGAATCAACTCCACTGTTGGGCCCCAAGAATCCACTCCACTGGTGGGCTCCAAGAATCCACTCCACTGGTGGGCCCCAAGAATCCACTCCACTGGTGGCCCCAAGAATCCACTCCACTGGTGGGCTCCAAGAATCCACTCCACTGGTGGGCCCCAAGAATCCACTCCACTGGTGGCCCCAAGAATCAACTCCACTGGTGGGCCCCAAGAATCCACTCCACTGGTGGACCCAAAGAAACAACTCCTCTGGTGCGCTCGTAAAATCAACTACATTGGTGGCCCCAGAAATCATCTCCAAAAAACAAACAAAAAAAAAAACGATCGCTCTCCAGAGTATTTTTCTATTTTAGATTTAAAGAAAGAAATCAATTCTTAGAAGATGTGCGTTCACCTTCTCTTGTTGTGCTTCTGTCAGGCACAACTCTCCACACACAGGTTTAGGTAAACAGCTTTAGCTGGTTCATAAGCCGCTGCTCGTCCACACGCCCCGATTCACAGCAGTGAATCGCTTGAAACTTGTAAAAAATAACTCTGTGCTGAATGCTGAGGAAGTGTGTTAACTTACAGCCGGTAATGCCAATAGCAAAAAACAGGATCCAGCGCGGGCTTCTTTAGAATGTTAAAATATCTTAATAATTAAGATATACAAACAACACGTCTCGTTAGTTTAAAAATACTCCTCAGATTCCATTGGTGGGCCCCAATAATTAGCTTCACTGGTGGGGCCTAAGAATCAACTCCACTGGTGGGCCCCAAGAATCGTCTCCACTGGTGGGCCCCAAGAATCAACTCCACTGGTAGGGCTCAAGAATCAACTCCACTGGTGGGGCCTAGGAATCAACTCCACTGGTGGGGCCTAGGAATCAACTCCACTGGTGGGGCCCAAGAATCATTTCCACTGGTGGACCCCAAGAATCAACTCCACTGGTGGGCTCCAAGAATCATCTCCACTGGTGGACCTCAAGAATCATCTCCACTGGTGGGCCCCAAGAGTCATCTCCACTGGTGGGGCACAAGAATCATCTCCACTGGTGGGGCCCAATAGTCATCTCCACTGGTGGAGCCTAGGAATCAACTCCACTGGTGGGTCCCAAGAATCATCTCCACTGATGGCCCCAAGCATCAACTCCACTGGTGGACCTCAAGAATCAACACCACTTGTGGGCCCCAAGGATCAACTTCACTGATGGGCTCCAGGAATCCCAGTCTAACACTGTCTAAACAGACCTAAATTAAGTCTTGTGGAAGCCTAAATTGGAAAAGACCTATATATCCCACCCACCAGGACCCACCTGACCCCCAACTTTAGCTACCTAAAGGAACAGGAACATGCATGTGAGTGGCCATTTCCACAGAAATCTATGGGACCCATGTCCCTGTTCCCACATTCTTATCTTGGTGGACAAAGCCACGGGCCTTTTTGGGAAAAGGAGTCCCAGTAGGTCGCGGGCTACACTTGTAGTCTGCAGCCAACATAACAAATTACAGGACATCTCATTTGTAATTTTAACAAAAAGGGTGGTTGCTGGATGTGGATGGTCCGAATCATGAGTGCTTTCCCTGTAATCTAGCACATAGACACCAAAAAAATGTGTTTACGTCTACAAAAGACTATTTTACACACTCCGCAGTCTTACGTCTAATACTGGTGAGCGTGTAGGCCAAAAACACAACCAGAGTTGTAGTTAACAAGAGTTTATTGAACTGGGGGTGAAACAATTGAAGACAATGCGTAACAGAATGTCCACTTGCCAGTCACCCTGGGTTTACTGGAAACCATCTCTTATGTCTCCTTCTTCTTTGTCATAGTCTTCGGCAGCTTTCCTGTGGGACGGGAGTCTCCCTCTCTGTCCACATTGTTGTCTCTCTGTGTCCTGAAATTAAGCTGACTTTTCTCTGGTGCTTCCTGGAACTAACTCCTCACCCGCAGTTTCCCGGGTTTTGCCTTTTCCATCTCCCTTCCCCAGCATTCTGGTGACATTTTCTGATGGAAAGGTGAATTGCTGGCCGCAGCCCTACAGGTTGGCTATATATTAAAGAATGTTGGCCAAACCCACCCATTTCACCAAGAACTGACCTGATCTAATTTTTAGGAGGGTATCCTGACTGTTGGGACAGGATGGTGGATTTTAACATGCCTGTTCTTAGAGATAGGCCGCCACCCTAGGAGTTTGGCAACCAAGCTGAACTTGCACATTTATGGGGCTGTTCAAGAGAGATAGCTGTCTGAAATGTGTGGACATCTTTAGGCTGTAGATAGAAGCCTGAGCAAGTCCATCTCATATTGTACACCAGCTGGGAACACATGGTCGTCAATGGTAATGTCGAAAAGATATGCAGCCAGTTGGTGAAACATATTACTGCTCTCCAAACTCAGATTGGGGGCAAAGTAGGGGCCCAGTACTTTTCCATAACAGGAGACATTTGCTTTATCGAAAAAACAGAATTTTTAAAAAATGTTGAATTTTTATTGTACTTCTGTTCATCATATTATCATACCTTCCGAGATTTCATTCTTGGCATATTTTCTACATCACACTGAGATATCAGACCATGTATAGCCATCTTTATGATAGTCATGCTTAGAAAAAAATTACATCATAGCAGATGTTGTAGGGAAGGTAAATGAAGACTATTACCAAATACATTGCTGTTCCGATTTTGCTTTGTCCAGAAGCTAAAGAAGGTTTTATCTACTGCTGGTGTAAATAAGTTTCTACGGTTACCGACCACCTCTCTGCTCTCTCTCTCTCTTATCTGATTGCTCTAAGCTGCTGTTGTCCAACCATGGTGAGTCCCTCTGTGCTCAACTTTATCTCTAGCACAGGAGCTTATTTATCTAAGTTAATGACAAGTTTTAACCTTTAGAGGTATGTAGACTTATGCACTGCTATTAACTAACCTCCTGCAGTCAGTATAAGGCCGTGTTCACACGGCTTATTCACGCCGTATTGCAGACGGATTGCCGCTCGCATAGGAAACCTGGTGAATAAGGGTCGGGTGCGGGGGCGGGGCGGAAGCGCGCCGCGGCCATATAGACTTGCATTATCCAGGGCGTATTGCGCCTGGGATAATGTGCATGTCAATTTCTCCCCGCCCACGGATTCGCCCGAGCGGTAGGAGCGACGGAATCCACTGTTCTCTATGAAGCAGTGGTTAACCGTAATGACTAAGAAGGATTGGCGCCGTATTGAAGCCAAATCCGGGCAGAATACGCCGCCAATCCTCGGCAAATAAGCCGTGTGAACGGGGCCTAACAGGATCAGCTAGAAATAGCAGAGCTGATATGTCAATCACTGCTATATACTGACCCACAGCCTGACCAGGAAGTGTGAGTCTGAAGCTACCTGAAGCACGGTGAGACAACCCTTCTAAGGACAATATGGGAAGTTGACGTGAAAGAAACACAAACTTCCAGAAGCGAGTGTTACTAGTGTTCTTTTACTTCAGTCATCCAGAAAATGTTATGCTATACAGTGTCGGACCGGCCCACCAGAGAAGCAGAGGATCCTTCATTGAGCCCAGACTCCAGGGGAATGGCAAGGGGAAGAGGCTTGGGCTGTGAAACGGCAAATGTGTCATCAGAAAATGACCTATTGTTCAACTCCTGCGTTTTATGTTAAACATGTTTTTTAAGAATTTTTGGTAATTTTTTTCACTTTTCAGATCACTATCAAATATTTTTTAAATATCCAGAGGTCCTGCAGTGTTCACTTTGGCCACTAGGCCTAATAATAGTCTGACACGTCCTGTTCTGTAGACTTCTCCTGCAGTCTCCTCATTATCAGCACAGGCAGGATTACACTGAAAGGTGACACCAATGTGTATAGCTAACACAGGATCCACCAGTCACAATAGGAAATGTCACAGCTCCCCCTCCCTGCACACTGACTTCTTCCCAGGCCACAGAGTCTAGAAAACTCTGCTATAGAAGTCAGTGGGTCTGCTCCTGTTCACAGGCTCTTATGTCCATGAAGCTGCTGTAAAGCATCTCTCTAAATGCTGCTAAAAGCAGTGCAGGAAAGATGTCTGTCCCCATAATCATATATACAGAGTAAAGTAAAAAAAAAAATACAATCAAAAAATAAAATTGGCTGAGAAGAAAAGAATATATAACAATATCAGGTTTATTTAGTGACCAATGTCAGGCAGCTGCATTAAAGGAGGCAATGATGCTCAAGACAAGAACGTAATTTTACCTCAATACAAATCACTGTTGCGGCCACGTATGGGATATTGCAAATACTTTTGGGCACTAGTGTATAAGGCGGACATAGCTGAGCTAGAGAGGGGGCAGAGGAGGGCAATCAAGTTGGTTAAAAGTAGGGGGGTTTGTAGGGACAATTTAATTACAATTCACAATACTGTACACAGATCTCTCCCATGATCTTTTTACACTCAGGCCTGTAACCATGACATGGGGGTGTCCTCTATGTCTAGAGGGAAAAAAAGTATCACCATCATCACAGACAAGGATTCTTTACAGTAAGAGCGGTGACGCTATGGAACTCGCTGCCATAAGAGGTTGTGATGGTGGAGTCATTGACCAGGTTCAAGAAGGGCTTAGAGTTCTTTCTTGAAAAATATAATATTCCAGGGTATGACTAATGGATTCTGGAGATAGGGAGTTGATTGAGGCATAATTTGGGAAGGAATATTTCCTCTTGTAGGTGGCAACTGGCATCTGCCTCATAGGGGTTTTTGCCTCCCTCTGGATCAACACTATAGGGTTATAGGTTGGATTCGATGGACCTGGGTCTTTTTCCAACCTTATCTACTATGTTATTATGTAATAATGGGACTTAACCCCTTAATGACCGCCCACTGTCTTTTGACGTTGGTCACATCATGTTCTCTGTCGGCAGCGGTGCCGATAGATGTTGCTGCTTGCAGAGGGGTTTGTGGCTCCCAGCGCCACTGTAACAACTCCATTCCTAGAGCAATCTCTGTGAACAGCAGGGACTGGAGGAAGCCTCCGATCACAGCCGCTTAACCCCTTGATTGTTGCGGTCTGTGACCATGGAATTATCAATGGGGACTCCCCTGCTCCATTGGGTCACCAAAATTCCCAGTGCCCGATGGAGCCTGGGGAATATCCATACAGTCCGCTCTGGGGACCTAGAGTAGCCCCAGGGCTGCTGTCAGGGCACACTGTGTACTGCCCTGACTGCAGCCAACATTATACTGACACAGAATGTAATGTATCAGCATATAGGAGTACACAGGAGTAGGCTAATACATTACTAAGAGTAAAAAAAAAAAAAAGTGCAAAATAGTTATCCCTTAATGGGATTTTAAAAAAAAGTAGAAAAAAAAACATAAAGTGGAGAAATAAATAAAATAAAAACAAACATTTAATTGAAAAAAAATTATTTTGTATACATTACACAAAACAACCCTACATATATTTGGTATCTACACGAACAAAATAACCTATAGAATTAATAAAAAACAAAAACAAATGCAGAAATACACTTATTTTTATGTTCATGCTACAAAAAATTATTTAAAAAATTACACAGTAATTTACATCACAACATAGAGATAAATAAGTCCCAAAATGCTCCTCCGGCTGAGCCCTCTAATATTTTGGCCCCCTTTCATCCCAAAGCCACTCTCCATAGATATTAAACATAACAAAAAGAAGTAGAGAGTATATGGTCATAAAATAATAGTCTTTTTTCATATCAACAGTTAAACATAGCACAAAGAATAGAGAAATCCACAGAATAATCCATACACCCCCCCAAGCAAACGCGAAACGCGCGTTCGGAGGCAAGTCTGGCCCTCTCCCTGGTAAGGTCCACTGCTACCTATGTATCAATAATACTTATATACTAAAACCATTCTCCATTTAAGCTCTATATAGGTGCCGTTGATAGGTGGTAAGGTACACCGGGATTTGCACTAATATCGGTAGATATCGGAGATATTGATGTTTTGTTGGGGATACGCATAATGTACACATAGGTGTCAGGTGCATCTCAAATGGAACTACACCATACTTTTCCGTGTTACATGGTGATTGTGACCAGATACTTGCAGTGTATGGATGATTCTGTGGATATCTCTATTCTTTGTGCTATTTTTAACTGTTGCTATGAATAATGACTTATTATGATCATATTCTCTCTACTCCTTTTTTCTTATACAATAATTTATATGTAAACTCAAACTATGACCCAGAAAAAAACACCTTCTCCTGCATAAAACAAGCTCTCATACAACTGCATCACTGAAAAAATAAAGCTATGACTATTGAAATGGTCATTAAAGGGGTTGTCTCACTACAAGGATTGCTGCTTTCTATGTTAAAGATCTTGCAAAAACAGGTCACCTTGCAATATATTCCCATTAACAGTGTCCTACATAATCCTAGATATCCCCTCTTGTATGGGCTGCATCAGCTCCTTAGATCACTATAGCTACAGACCTGTTTGATCTCTCCTGATAGGCTGCCAGCACTGGTTGCTATAGCTACACGACCTGTTTGCTCTCCTATACTGCCAGCACTGTGCTAAGCTACAGACCTGTTTGATATCTCCTGATAGGCTGCCAGCACTGGTTGCTATAGCTACAAACCTGTTTGATCTCTCCTGATAGGCTGCCAGCAGTGGTTGCTATAGCTACAGACCTGTTTGATCTCTCCTGATAGCCTGCCAGCACTGGTTGCTATAGCTACAGACCTGTTTGATCTCTCATGATAGGCTGCCAACGCTGGTCGCTATAGCTACAGACCTGGCTTCTACTGCAGCCTAGTGGAAGCCAGTAAACACGCTCCTGAATTCAAAATTAAACCAAGAAAACTGGACTGAGGTAAGATGAATCAATGTAGTGAGACAACCCCTTTAAGGCCTGGGGCTTAAGAGGTTAAAGATCTAACAGACGACAACCCCAATTGAAGGTGACTTTGGAGCCAATTACTTATGACTGGGGATAGGGTCTATCTCTTATGGGTTGATTCACAAATAATCATTGAAATCTTGTTGATGAACCTTATGAATTGAAAGTTTGCTCTGAATCATCTCCTCTGTTGGGCACAAAGAAGTTCAATGTGACCTTAAAGGAGTTGTCTCCCTACAGAGTTTCACAGAATGCATGAATGAAATACTCTGTCACTTCCTGGTTCAGACTGACTCATTTGCATACAGCTCCATGCTCCGAGCTTTCAGTTGCTAATTAGATCAGATTTGCTAAGCAGCTTTTCAAACTGCTCTCAGAAGGCTTTATCTGATCCCCAAAACAAAAGCCCTAATTACAGTGCTGTTTATTTTACATAAACCAAGCTTTTTACTGCTCAGCAGCATGGACACTGCCATGACCTGTGTGATGACTTCACTCACTGTTATCTCATTGAACAAACAGCAGGGGGAGAATTGTTTACAGGTCAGTTACTGAGGGAACTGAAATAGCCAGGGAGGTCATAAATTCACTTGTATCTCCTTAGGGAAAGCAGAGGAACAAAGCAATATATTTGGAAAATGTCTTTATTTTGTCTTCCCTACAATTTGAAATCTATTCTTTGTAGCGAGACAACCCCTTTAAGTGAGGTCCTCTAATCTCATGGAACATCTTACCATCTGTGGCTGCCATTATTCCAACCATAGAAAGTTATAAGATAGGGCCTGGTCTGCTGTTGTCTGGGTGGGAGATGCACCTCCTACAAAACCAGATAGTTGTCTAATCTCATGTGGACGGCAAGGTTCTATTGAGTAGAACATGGAGAGATCACCATGAAACATACGACACGCAGCCTCAGAGACCGGCTGAGAGGAGATGAAAGGGACAACTGTTTTATGAAATTTAGAAAGAAGGGAAATAATAAAGATAACCAACTCTGGCAGCCGCTGGAACTTCTCTTATTATTTTCCATTCTGCCCTTACAAGGAGTCACAAAGGACTCTTATGTTCATAGATGCATCTCCTGCTCCGGAAGTCAGAAACCGAAGCTTGTGTATGAAACCTCTTGTTTGACAATGTGTGTATGTTTATGTTAATGGGGAGCTAGGAACAATGTTGGACTGGGGTGCTTGGGGCCCACCAGTGGAGATGACTCTTGGGGCCCACCAGTGGAGTGATTCTTGGGGCCCACCAGTGGAGTTGATTCTGGGGCCCACCAGTGGAGATGACTCTTGGGGCCCACCAGTGGAGATGACTCTTGGGCCCACCAATGGAGTTGATTCTTGGGGCCCACCAGTGGAGGTGATTCTTGTGGCCCAACAGTGGAGTTTATTTTTGGGGGCCCAACAGTGGAGATGATTCTTGGGGCCCAAAAGTGGCGATGCTTCTTGGGGTCTACTAGTGGAGCTGATTCTTAGAGCCCACCTGTGGAGTTGATTCTTGGGGCCCAGTAGTGCAGATAATCCTTTGGGCCCACCAGTTAAGCTGATTTTTGGGGCCCACCAGTGGAGTTGATTCCTGAGGGCCCACCGGTGGAGCTGATTTTTGGGGCCCACCAGTCGAGTTGATTATTGGGGCCCACTTATGGAGTTGA
Organism: Phyllomedusa bahiana; assembly: GCA_025379985.1. Taxonomy (NCBI): domain Eukaryota; kingdom Metazoa; phylum Chordata; class Amphibia; order Anura; family Hylidae; genus Phyllomedusa; species Phyllomedusa bahiana. The sequence continues at coordinate 37,918 of JAODAL010024215.1, read as the reverse complement.
TTATTCAGGCCCACCAATACAGATAATTCTTGGGGCCCACCAGTGTAGATTATTCTTGAAACTCACTGAGTTGATTCTTTGAGGCCATCAATGGAGATGATTCTTGGGACCCACCATTGAAGATGTTTCTTGGGGCCCACCAGTGAAGTTGATTTCTGGGGCCCAACGGTGGAGTTGATTCTTTGAGCCCATCAATGGAGATGATTTGATTCTTGGGGCCCACCAGTGAAGTTGATACTTGGGGCCCACCAGTAAAGATGATTCTTAGGGCCCACCATTGTAGATGTTTCTTGGGGCCCACCAGTGGAGTTGATTCCTGGGGCCCAACAGTGGAGTTTATTCTTTGAGCCCATCAATGGAGATGATTTGATTCTTAGGACCCACCAGTAGAGTTGATGCTTGGGACCAACCAGAAGCGTCGACTCTTTGGGACCACCCTACAGCTACTTTACATGACTGCACATTCCTCACATGTCATCTGCTTTCTGCCTCTCTTCCTTTGCCTTTCTCCATGAAAAGAAGCCCTAGGCCTATTATTATCAGTAGCCCACCATGACCTGCTCCCTGTGGGCTAGTCCGAGCCTGGAGAGGAATAAACCCATAGTAGAGTCATCTGGCAGCGGCTTATCTTCCATTAGAAGGATGGGCTAGGCAAGCTGCAAACCAACATATTTGGTCCTTCTATCCCAGGACATGTTCATTGAGAAAGAGTTAAGACACCGTCATACACATAGATGGTCAGAGGATCTTGCTGAAATCAGCAGATATCAGAGCTATTTCTAATGGGTTTGAACATCTTAACAGTGTAACATCAAGGAACATGGTTGGGTAAGGGCCAGGACTACAGATCTTATCAGGGTCTGTGTATTGTGCCAGGCAGGAAACGTAATACCAAATGCTAAAAAGCTAAAATAAACTTCCGAAAATTTTTTTGTTAGGAGCACTGATAATGGGACAGACAGAAACAGTATATATAGTAGAATATATCAAGATGGGTATATATTGAATGTTATTTGCCCATCTATGTCCTTTATAGATCTGGATACCTTCCAAATTATCAGTGGTGCCATGGTTGTAACTCCATTAAACAACAACCCTACTTCCCACAGCTGTCCAGATGAGGGACAATAGTTGTGTCCATGGGCTAGACAACGTCTTACAATTTGAGCTTTGGTCTAAACTATAGGATGACTCCATGCTCCATTGCAGACTTATGGTTGTAGTAATAGTGACCCCACATGTTGGGATGTTTAGCAAGGCATAGTGTCGACCATGTCAGACTGGGTGGTGGGGGGGGTTGGTCTCACCAAAGGAGCGGCTCTCTACTCGCCCTGGGACTGCTTGGCAAAAGTGGTGGCACCAGCATCGGGACCAGGCGCCATCTTGTATTTGGAGCTCTGGTTCCCACCCACACACTTCTCTATTCAAGTGGTGGCATAGCTCTGACAGCCCTACCCAGAAACCCTCGCCACCCTCCAAGTCAGGAAGCTTGGTGCCAAGGAGGTGGAAGGGGCTGGCACTTATAAAGCCTTAAAGATCATCTTGGTCTTGTGTCAGCAACCCTAGAAAGGAGACATACACCATAGAAAGTTGGATGGGATATTTCCATTCGGTATATATGGGGCCTTATGTATGACAACTACCTAACAGTAGGACTATCTTTGTTGTCCATAGCAACCAATCAGAGCCCATAGCGACCAATGAGAGCTCATAGCAACCAATCAGAGCCCATAGCAACCAATCAGAGCCCATAGCAACCAATGAGAGCTCATAGCAACCAATCAGAGCTCATAAACCAATCAGAGCCATAGCAATCAACCAGAGCCATAGCAACCAATGAGACCCTCATAGAAACCCAAATTTGAGAGCCCAAAGCAACTAATAAGCTCACAACGACCAATCAGAGCCCATAACAACCAATCAGAGCTCAGCTTTTATTTTTCCCAGAGCACTATATGAAATGAAAGCTGAGCTCTGATTGGTTGCTATGGGCTCTATGTCAAAGGGCAACAGTTTTTGCATTACATAAGCCCAGGTTTTTCAACAAAGTGTTAAAAGGACACTCTACCATCAGAAAGAAATATTTTTGTTAAAACCAATGTTTCCTGGAAACTCATTTTTTAAAAATTTTTGACAATATTGTTTTTTTTTTATTTTGTTAGTCCTATGCAATTAAAAATACATATAAAATATTGTCCTCCTCTAGCTGTCCGGTAAAACTACTGAATGGCAAGGCCAACTGATCTCACTTTCCTTCAGCTGTTGCTTATATCATTAAAATCTATATAGTCTCATTGCAAATAGTAGGTAATGACATAATGATTGCTCTATTGTTCCTTCGACAGAGTTGGCTAAGATTAGACTAGACCACTAGGTCATGAGGCAATGACCAGCAATACAAGGAAAAATAAGGTAATCTTTTTCTGCAAGAGATGGGGTTTCTTCACACTTAGGCCACACAGCACTGGTTTTTGGTTGGATTTTTAAGCAGATTCAGCATTTAGAATCCACAAAAATCCAATTGAGAACCAGTCCCCATAGCCCTTTTTATAAACTTTGAGATTCTTGGTTCACATATTTTTGATCAAAAAATGCTTAAAGAGAGGCTTGCCTTGGCTTCTTCTAGCCCGGGCCATGCACTCTCCATTGTGTACAGGTTGCTACTCTCAGCTCCTTCCTCCCAACGCCCATCTTACTGTAGTGCCTGGGAAAATGAGTTGGGACTCTCCTTCTCTGATCTTCAATGGCATAGATGCTTCCAGCTGTCCCATAAGGCCATAATAGCCTCTAAGTATCAAGAAACATGTTACAGAGTACTTTCCATGGGGTACAGGGTACCTGCTGTTTTGCACAAATGGTACCCAGTATTTCTGACCTTTTGTTGGAGATGTGGGAGTGGAGGGGCACCATGCGGCACATTTGGTGGGGTTGTCCCCGCTTAGGGGATTCTGGTCTGCAGTGATACTAGTGATCAAGGAACTAACAGGAGTTTGCAGTCCCCTGATGCTCCAGAAGCTTTGCTGCTCTACATGTTTTGACATGCCCACAACAAAATTCAAGAAATCCCTCCTCCGTTTCTTTGTTACAGGCCGCTAAATCTGTCATCCCGCGGAAGTGGAAATCTCCCACGCCCCCCTCAATAGAGGAATGGTATGCAGAGGTTGATCCCATGCAAAGAATGGAGGAGCTGATTTCACATAGTGATGATCAATTGCTTAGGATCCAAAAAATGCTTAAAGGGGTGTTATCGTTTGAGCTGCTCGTGCTGTTCAGCTAATTTTCTCAGATTGAGTTTGAAATCCAGGGTCGTGTCTCTCCTCCCAGGAGGCGTGTCTCTCCTCCCAGGAGGCGTGTCTCTCCTCACTGAAGAACTGTGACATCATCATTTTGTTTGAAGCAGGGGATGCAGAAGGTTGTCTGCATATAACAGCTCTGTAGCCTCCTGCCTGCTTATGTCTGCAGCATTGAGGCTCCAAACTCCAGCAAGCACCTGTCATATGTCTTAGTTCACACACAACTGAAAGCCAGCAGCTTTTTACTTCTAGTGGTGTTCAGCCAAATTGTAACGAAAAACAGGCAGAGATCTTTTACTCAACAACAAATGTCAGTTTCAAGTAAAGATCTCTGCTTGCTGTCAATGACATGTGAGTGAAAATAATGGGGGGAGAAGCAAATCAGCTTTGAGAGAAGGCCCTGCTCAGCTTGTAACTAACTTGGGCTGGTGCAAACAAAAAGCGGTACAAGCTCAGCTCACCCGATCATTCTTAAAGTCCAGGTCTCAGGAGCACGGCAGGGCGGAGTCCTTCGCCCAAGGAAAGGGACAGCAATTAGGTGGAAGTAGCCAGCTTCATCCAAGACACCGGAGCAAAGTGAGATTAAAAACTCCAAACTTTATTTCCAATTCTTTAAAATGCAAGACATGGAGGATGGTAGTATATTTAGCGCTTGTATGGCACCATGATTAGCCAATGAAGACCGACGCGTTTCGGAAATATATATCCTTAATCGTGGTCACACATGTTAGAGCTGTGAAAGCTGGCTATTTATGGTAACATCCAAATGGGTCACCTGCCCGAGGGAAGGAAAAAAAACGCCCCTCGTGACGTGTGATCCCATACATAGTAAGACAATGTAATAGCATAAAAACACACTGAACTCTAGAGTAACATAACATAAATGCCATTTTAACTTTTAATATAATAGACTTAAGGGGCAGATTAATAGTGGTAAGAAATATCTTGTAATATATTAAGACCTGCGGGAGTTCTTGTACCCATTTGAAATCCACATGGATTCCCGGGCCCCAAAACTTGCGATGAAAATCCCCTCCCCTCGGTGCTTTTGTGACTTTCTCTATTGCGCAAAAGCTGAATTTATGCAGGTCCCCCCTCGTGCACTTCTTGGAAATGTTTAGATACATTTGAACATTTAAAAATAGATCGTGTCCTCAACGAATCAGACAACTGTCTCCTAATTCTTATTTTTAATGGTCCCGTGGTGCAGCCCACATATTGGAGCTTACAAGAGTTCAGGCAACAAGGTAAACAAACAAATTTACTATTGCAAAATAATAAATTGTTTGATGTTATAAACCTTATTAGTTAAAAAGTGTAAATGTTTTGGTCCTTGAAACATATTTACAGGGCCCTGCACTGCGTATGACCGCAAACCTTTAAAAAACCTGTTGCACTGAGCCAATTGCTTTTTGGGGAGAAATAGAGTGGAAGAAAAAACTGGGGGACAGCAAGGAGCCTAATGTGGGTGCTTTTTAAATACATAAGCGTATGTTACATTGCAAAAATTCTTTTGTTTTAAAAAGGCATTATGTTATGTTACTCTAGAGTTCAGTGTGTTTTTAAGCTATTACATTGTTTTTACTATGAAAGGGATTCACACGTCACGAGGGGCGTTTCTTTCCTTCCCTCGGTCAGTGACCCATTTGGATGTTTTCCATAAATAGCCAGCTTTCACAGCTCTAACATGTGTGACCAAAGATTAAGGGTATATATTTCCGAAACGCGGTTTGGTCTTCATTGGCTTAAACATGGTGCCATACAAGCGCTAAATATACTACCATCCTCCATGGGCTTGCATTTTAAAGAATTGGAAATAAAGTTTGGAGTTTTTATCTCACTGTGCTCCGGTGTCTTGGATGAAGCTGGCTACTTCCACCTAATTGCTAACTTGGGCTGGTGGTGCAGAGGTAGAGCAGTGGTAGACTATTGCTTTTACAACGAAGGGGTTTAGAGTTCTAGTCCCTCACAGGGTGTATATTTTTTTTCCCTCTAAATTCTACACATATGTAGAGAGACCTAAAATATATATGTTAATCTCTATAATGATATATATATATATGCACATACATAGCTCCCCTATATCATGTCTCATCCCCCAGAATATATGCATTGTATCACATATGTTGGAAGTGCTTGGTGTGACTGAGAGGATAAGGACAACTATATAGGGGAGCTTTGTGTGTTGGATATGAATAAAATTATAGAAGTCTACACATATATTTCCATATCTTTACATATGTGTACAATTTATAAAAGAAAAAAAAACAAAAAACTACTGATGGGACTTGAACTCCTAACCTCTGTCTTGCAGAGCTGATCACCTAAGCTCTACACTACACAAGCAGCTTACACAGACACAGTGTTGAATCCTTAAGTTATTACACTAAAAGGTGATGACGTCATAAGGAGGCGGGTTGCATTCGATCTGAGGAACACAAGGGCCTTTTTTTCCAAGTAGCAGCTTAAGAACTGGGGCCTGTGAGGGGGGTGAAACAACCTCTTGGCAAAGCCCTTAAACAGCCAGTAATTGCCCAGATAATCAAACCCAAAAGCTGGGAGATCTACATAAAACCAGCAGACCTTGGTTTCACTATCGATTTTGACAGCTCAGAAGGGAGTAAACACAGAGTGTGCAGGCAGCCAATCACAGCACAGGGGGCGTGGCCAGGGCATTTCCTGTCTAGGGGCGTATCCCAACAGGCTGAATGAAATGTAAGCCAGCCAATCACAGTGCAGGGGGCGTATCTGGGGTGCGAGAATCGACCAGCAGGCGTTCTGACCAGCAACAGCAGAAACAGAATACAGATTTACAGAGAAGCTGATATCTGCTAAACCAAGTGACAGAGGTAATGCAACCCAATTACAAAAGTGCTTATTTTTACTATCCTCATAATCTGAGACATGATCTTTGTAACGATAAAACCCCTTTAAGCTGCCCACGAACTTACAACGTGATCTCAGGTCGGGCAGTCCTACGCTATCTTTACCTCTCAATAGAGCCATACGTTGTATTTGGCATATATTGCTTTTAATCTATATGGGGAGGAAAGGATGCCTCCATTTTGGTTTTCTGCACCACGCCCACTTTCACAGGCTGTTATAAGAGTACAGCTTGCAGGTTTGGTGTTTTTTTTATTTTCTTTCTCTATGGATGATGGAGGTCGGTTGACCAAGTGAGAGGCCTGGATTTGGCTCTATTGAGAGGTAAAGATAGCGTAGGACCACCCGACCTGAGATCACGTTGTAAGTTCGTGGGCAGCTTAAGCATTTTTTGATCAAAAATATGTGAACCAAGAATCTCAAAGTTTTTTCATGTATGCTGTAATCTACATTACTCAGATTTTCTATTGTCGGATTTCAAAACTGCTGGCGGATTTTAGTACAGTTCAAAGTCAACCCCTTAATGACCGCCCAGTGTCTTTTGATGTCGGGCATTTCAGGTCATTCTTCAGAGTTTGCTGCATCCGGCGCCGCAGCAGCGCTGAGATCGGGGCTGTACTACACAGCCCCGATCCCAGCACAGCTCCTGCAAGCACTGGGAAATGGGGGAACTTCCGCTCCCTGGTGCTTTAACCGTTTGATTGCGGCAGATCGTCACCACAGCGCAATCAAAGGGTTTCCAAGCTCTGTCAGATGATCGGAACACCTGGTTACCCAACAGAGCCCAGGGAATGGCTGCACAGTAAGCCCTGAGGATCTAGAGTAGCCACAGGACTGTCTGTGTAACAAGCCAGTGATCAGGGTAGACTGTGAGCTGCCCTGATCACTGCCTGTGTCAGACTGACACGGATTATAAGTGTGAAAAAAAAAAAAAAAAAAAAAGGAGGTAACACAATTCACCCTTCATGGGATTTAAAAAAAAAAATGTAAAAAAACTTAAAGAAGTGTAAAAAAAATAAAAAAAATAAAATAAAAAAAAATATTTAATAAAAAATAATTGTGCATACATTATACACACAAAAAAAACCTACACATATTAGGCATCCACACGACCGTAATAACCTGTAGAATTAATCTAACAAGTTAACAAGTGTTAAATGTGAATGGTGTAAAAAATGTCAAGAAAAAAACTGAAAAAAATGCAATTATTTATAAGTGAATTTAAACTATTCCCCCATAAAGTACAACTCGTCTCGAATAAAACGAGGCCTCATACAGCTGCGTCATTGAAAAAATATAAAAGTTACAAATGTTGAAACACAAGAAGGCAAAAACGAAAAAAATATTCTGGTCATTAACTACTTTTCAGGCGTGGGGCTTAAGGGGTTAAAGGGCTGGTCGAAAACGGACTTCAAAATCTGGGCCAAACTCTGCGGTGCCACGATTTTCTGATGGCATTTTACAGTTGCCGTGTAGACATAGCCTTATTAGGTGCTGCTGATAACACTTACACTTCTCAGACCATAGCCAACCTGAGAGAAGGACCATAAAGCAATGCTCTCACTGCTGTGCTATCAAAGAGGGGAAGTAATGTACATAGGCCAAACCTCGTCCTAACCTCGCCGCAAACTCGCGTCTCCCGACGCGGGTTTGCGCCGCGGGCTCTGGGCGTGGTCCGGGCGCAAGTAGGGCGTGGTTTGGTGCGCGGCTTGCACCGAGGGTTTGTCCCCATGCAAATTAGTAGACAGGGGAAAAACCGCGAATTGAAACCCGCGCGGCAAGGATGCGGCCCCAAAGCCGCGGCCAAACCCACGGCATGTGAATATTAACGCGGTTTCCCATAGGAAACCATGTTAATAAACTGGGTGCGATTTGGACGTGGTTTTGGCCGCGGAAACCGCGTCGGAACCCGCGGCCATAACCTCGTTCAAATCCGTCGTGTGAACATGCCCTTAAAGGGGTTCTGCCATGATTGGAAAACATGGCCACCACTCACAGTGCTGACCGGAGAGCTGGCTGCGCGTGCGCAGTCTCTCTCCATTTTGTTCTTTGGGAGTTCCGAGTACAGGTGAGCGGAATGTTTGGCTCTGCTCGGAATTCCCATAGAACTGAATAAAGAGCCGTGCACAAGCGTGACCGTTTCTCCAGTCTGTGCTGTGGGGATCGGGGGCTTGTTCGCAAGATAGGTGCAAGTCCCAGATTTGGGAAATGCACCTATCAGACAATAATGGCATATCCTAGCCTATCCTATCATTGTCTATGGTGGCAAAACCCCTTTAAGGGCAACTATAATGCAGATGTGCCCTCAGTGAACAGGAGTCTGACCTGAAGCATCAGCCGTTCTGGTAATCGCGCTTGATAAATTGTTATTACACTCTAGCTGCGAGGATTATCATCATAGTGAAATAAGCAATTAGGAATTTATGAATGCTCGTCTATAAATAAGGCTGTGGAAGGCCTATAGTGAGTCACACAGTGCTCGTCACCCTGAGATCACCACTCGTCCTTAGGTATGATACAGTACAATAGCATTAGATCGGCTCTTCTCTGTGGGGACTAGAGCTGTCTTACAGCATTATGGGCCCCCAGGCATAACACTGCAAACACAATCCAATATCAGCAGCACACTACTAGCACTAAAAAACTCAAAAGGCACATAGGAATTTTTGGAAAAGCATTTCTGCTACTTAGGATACATGAAAAATTTTAGGTTCTTAGTTCACATTTTTGATCAAAACTGCTTAAAGGGGTTGTATCGCTACAAAGAATAGCTTTCAAATTGTAGGGAACACAAAATAAAGACATTTTCCAAATATATTGCTTTGTTCCTCTGTTTTCTCTAAGGAGATACAAGTGAATTTATGACCTCCCTGGCTATTTCAGTTCCCTCAGTAACTGACCTGTAAACAATTCTCCCTCTGCTGTTTGTTCAATGAGATAACAGTGAGTGATGTCATCACACAGGTTGCAGCAGTGTCCATGCTGCTGAGCAGTAAAAAGCTTGATTTATGGAAAATAAACAGCTCTGTAATTAGGGCTTTTGTTTTGGGGATCAGATAAAGCCTTCTGAGAGCAGTTTGAAAAGCTTCTTAGCTAATCTGATCTAATTAGCAACTGAAAGCATGGAGCATGGAGCTGTATGCAAATGAGTCAGTCTGAACCAGGAAGTGACAGAGTATTTCATTCATGCATTCTGCGAAACTCTGTAGGGAGACAACTCCTTTAAGCCAGTCAGCAAGGGGACCTCAATACTAACGTTACCTCTCTTAGAGCCTGTTCAGACCTCCACATTTCAGGGAGTGAAGGTTCCAGCTACAAGGTACTCTGCATTGATTTAAAAACCTGTGCAGGTGGGTGAAGTGCAAAAAACCAAAGAGGAGGCAGCCACTCCCCCATACGAACAAACTAGAAAACAATATTTGGTCTGCACATCCCAAAAACTTTTTTGAAAAAAATGAGCATAGGTGCACACTGGTGTGGCAGCAATATACAAACACAATCCAATATCAGCAGCTCTACTAGCACTAAAAACTATCAAAAAGCACATTGGAATTTTTGGAAAAGCATTTCTGCTACTTATATAGCAAACAAATCCTTTGGGACCAGTTACAAACCGACGCGTTTCGGGCACTACATGTTGCCCTTGTTCACGGTAACATCTGCTACTTAGCATGAAAAATTTGAGGTTTTTAGTTCACATTTTTGATCAAAACTGCTTAAGCCCACCTGCCAATCAGCAAGGGGGCCTCAATACAGTGCAACACTGCAGTGGGCAGTGCCCAAATACCTGACATCACACTAGGCCATACTTCTAGCTGCCCCTAAGCACATTCATATTATCACTCACTGGGCACCGGCAGCCTATAAGACTAATTGGCAGGGCAGGGAGCCTATAGCTCCCTTCTCCACTATGGTTTTTAACTGTTTGCTCATCCTAAAAACACACAAACCTTTAAATAATTTAAGTCTACCAAGGGATCCAGGGTATGTTTTTTGTATTTCTGATATATATATAATATATATATATATATATATAAATATATATAATATATATATATATATATATATAATTTATATTTATCCTCATACTTGTGGGGCCCCCGGGCAGCTGCCTAGTGTGCCCAATGGAAAAGACAGCCCTGTTGGGGACTTCCTTTTTGTTAGAAAACTTCCCCAAGCTGATCACAGGAAGTCCTGCTGCTGAGATCCTCAATGATAGTCCGGAATCAGTAAAAATTTCCTGCAGCGCCCCCACAGGGTAAACAAAGTGTTGCACAATCTTCTTTGGAAATAATGGGTTTTTATGTAGTAACTCTCCACTCTCACCAATAGAGGAGGGTCCTAAACTTGTAGATCCAAAATGTCTGATGTCTTCAATGGTGGGGTTAAGATCTTATAGCCTGGAGATATAGTCACTCTCACCCCTTTTTCCAAAACTTCAATCACAACAGAGAATCTTGGATCATTATATTTCATAACAGAACAGTAACTGGTGATTGAAAGCAGGTCTAAACACTGGCAACAGGCACCCTAAACCGCAGCCCTGGACCTTCATTGTCCTGAATGATCGGTGGCACATTACTTTGCACACCCAGGAGGGTCGCTCTGCAGGAGGAACTTTGAAGGAGACGAAGCACTAAATCAGCACTGTGCACCCTTCATTATATTGCGTCCTGGTGGTTGGAGTCCTCCGATCATAGGAATGAAATCAGACGACTCAATAAGGTCACAGTTGGTTGTCACCGGTATCATAAAGCCAATATTGCAGAAAATGTACAGCCCTCAGGTTAAATATCAGTGGTGCAAGTGGAGGGGATATTGCAATCCCAGTATACAATATAGTAGCATTGGTGTTGCCGCGGGTCCCCTACTATATCCCACAGCTGCTGGAGGGGCCATGGCGCCAACACCACCATCCAGGAGCCCCACATGCTGACTGCATCCCACAGCTGCTGCAGGGGCCATAGAGCCAACACCACCATCCAGGGGCCCCACATGCTGACTGCATCCACAGCTGCTGAGGGGCCATAGAGCCAACACCACCATCCAGGGGCCCCACATGCTGACTGCATCCCACAGGTGCTGGAGGGGCCATAGAGCCAACACCACCACCCAGGGGCCCCACATGCTCACTGCATCCCACAGCTGCTGGAAGTGCCATAGCGCCAACACCACCATCCAGGGGCCCCACATGCTGACTGCATCCCACAGCAGCTGGAGGGGCCATAGAGCCAACACCACCATCCAGGGGCCCCACATGCTGACTGCATCCCACAGCTGATGAGTGGACATAGAGACTACACCACCATCCAGGGGCCCCACATGCTGACTGCATCCCACAGCTGCTGGAGGGGCCATAGAGACAACACCACCATCCAGGGGCCCCACATGCTGACTGCATCCCACAGCTGCTGGAAGGGCCATGGCGGCAACACCACCATCCAGGGGCCCCACATGCTGACTGCATCCCACAGCTGCTGGAAGGTCCATAGAGACAACACCACCATCCGGGGGCCCACATGCTGACTGCATCCCACAGCTGCTGGAGAGTCCATAGAGCCAACACCACCATCCAGGGCCCCCCACATATGACGCATCCCACACTTGCTGAGGAGCCATTGACCACACCACCATCCAGTGCCGCCACATGCTGACTGCATCCCACAGCAGCTGGAGGGGCCATAGAGACAACACCACCATCCAGGCTCTACAATGCCTGACTGCATCCCACAGCTGCTGGAAGGTGCCAATAGAGCCATACACCACCATCAATGGCCCCCACAGCTGACTGCACCCACAGCTGCGGAGGACCAATAGAGCCCACAAACCACCATCCAGGGGCCCCACATGCTGACTGCAACCCCACACTGCATGAGGGTGCCATAGAGACAAACACCACCATCCAGGGGCCCACACATCGGAAAAATGCTTCCCTACAGCTGCTGGAGAGCCATAAAGCCAACACCACCATCCAGGAGCCCCCACATGCTGACTGCAATCCCACAGTGCTGGAGGGCCATAGGAGCCAACACCACCATCCAGGGTCCTCCAAATGGGCCCTGGGGGGACTGCATCCCCCAGCGTGCCTGGAGAGGGGCCATAAGAGCCAACACCACCATCCAGGAGCCCCCACATTCTGACTGCAACCCACAGCTGCTGGAGGGGCCATAGAGCCAACACCACCATCCAGGGCCCACATGCTACTGCATCCACATCTGCTGGGAGGGGCCATAGAGACAACACCACCCATCCAGGGCCCACATGCTGATGGCACCCACAGCTGCTGGAAGCCATAGAGCCAACACCACCATCCCAGGGGCCCCACATGAGCTGACTGCACCCACAGCTGCTGGAGGGGCCCCATAGAGCCAACACCACCAAGCCAGGGCCCCACTGCTGACAGCATCCACAGCTGCTTGAGTAGCCAAAGAGCCAACACCACCATCCAGGGGACCCCACACAAACTCAGTGAGGGTCGCATCTAGGAAATTAGAGGCCAGAGTAGCACTGGGAAGTCTTGGTCCTGCTCTTCCAACCAATGTCGGACATTTCTAGCCGTGTGACATGTCGCATTGTCTTGCTGGAAGATCCCATCAGCCCCAGGGAAGACAATCAGCATGTATGGGTGTATGTGATCTGCAAGGAGGGATTCATACCCAGATCAAGTGAGAGTGCCCCAAAGAATGCCACAGAAACATTTACCAGACCATAAGGCTGCCACCATCAGCTTGTGTTCTTGCAGCAATGGTTGCAGGGTTTTTGTTCTCTGATCTCTCTCACCTGATATGCCACTGTACAACCATTCAATGAAGCAGAAAACATGACTCATCGGAGAAGACAACCCTCTCCAATTCCAATACTGCCAGGAAAAATGAAGCCTTTTCTGCCGATCCAGCTGGGTTAGCAGAGGTGCAGTGACATCCGTCTGCTCCGGGGCCCCATACACAGTAGGGTTATCCAGAGGTGCAGTGACATCCGTCTACTCCAGTGCCCTATCACAGTAGGTTAGCAGATGTGCAGTGACGATCAGTCTGCTCCGGGCCCATACACAGTAGGGTTAGCAGAGGTGCGTGAACATCCGTCTGCTCTGGGGCCCCAGGCACAATAGGGTGAGCAAAAGGTGCAAGACAACTGTCTGCTCCGGGGCCCCATTACAAGTAGGGTTTAGCAGAGGTGCATGATAATCCGTCTGCTCCGGGTCCATACACGTAGGGTTAGCATAGTGCAGTGACATCCGTCTGCTCCGGGGCCCCATACACAGTATGGTTTACAGAGGTGCAGTGACATCCGTCCTGCCTCCGGGGCACCCATACACCAGTAGGGTTAGCAGAGTGCTAGTGACATCCGTCTGCCCGGGCCCCATACACAGTAGGTTAGCAGAGGTGCAAGTGACATCCGTCTGCTTCCGGGGCCCCATACACAGTATGGGTTAGCAGAGGTTGCATGACATCTGGTATGCCCGGGCCCCGATACACAGTAGGTTACAAATTGCCAGTTACATCCGTCTACTCCAGGGCCCACAAACACTAGTAGGGTTAGTAGGCAGAGGTGCAGTGACATCTGTCTTCTCCGGGCCCCAGTACATAAGTAGGAGGTTCGGCATAGTGCAGTGGACATCTGACTGGCCTCGGTGTGCCCATACTGACAGAAAGGGCGTTAGCAGATGGTGCTCAGTGACACCGTCCTGCCTCTCAGGCCCATACACATTATAGGGTTTAGCAAGAGGGGTTAGCAAGGGACATCCCGTCTGCTTTATTCTGGGGCCCATCACGTAGGGTTTAGCATGAGGTGCAGTAACACCGTTCTTAGCTCCGGGGCCCCCATACATAGTAGGGTTAGCAGAGGTGCAGTGACATCCGTCGCTCGTGGGCCCCATACACCCCCGAAGGGTACATAGGTTGCATGTGACCATCCGTCTGCTCCGGGGCCCATTACACAGTATGGATTTAACAAGAGTGTGCATTGACATCCGTCTGCTCCTGAGCCCCAAATACACAGTAAGGTTAGCAGAGGTGCAGTGACATCCGTCCTGCTCTCTGGGGCACCATACACAGTAGAAGTTAGCAGAGGTGCAGTGACATCCGGTCTGCTCCGTGGCCCATACAACAGTATGTGTTAGCAGAGTGTGGCATTGACCATCCTCTGCTTCCGGGGCCCATACACAGTTAAGGGTTACAGAGGGTGCAGTGACATCGTCTGGCCCGGGCCCCATACACAGTAGGGTTCGCAGAGTTTGACTTTGTAGTAAGTTTGATTTCCGACATCCGTCTTGCTCCGGGGTCCCATACACAGTAGAGGTTAGCAGAGGGGCAAGTGAATTCCCTTCTTCTCCGGGGCCCCATTCACATAGGGTTAGCATCGGTCAGTGACATCCGCTGCTCCGTGGCCCCATACTCATTAGTGGGTAGCAGAGGTGCAGTAGACATCCTCTGCTCTGGTGAGCCCATACACAGTAAGGTTAATCAGAGGTCAGTCACATTCGTCTGCCTAAGAGCCTCATACACAGTAGGGTTAGCAGAGGAGCAAGTGACATCGACTGCTTCCGGCCCCATACACATAGGGTTTAGCAGAGTTGCAGTGTACATCCGTCTGCTCCTGGGCCCCATACACAGTAGGGTTAGCAAAGTGAGCAGAGACATCTGTCATGCTCCGCGGGCCCCCATACTCAGTAGGGATAGCAGAGAGGTGCAGTGGCATCTGTCCTGCTCCGGGGCCCATACGCAGTAGGGATTGCAGAGGTGCACGTGGCATCTGTCTTGCTCCAGGACCCATACACAGTAGGGTTAGCAGAGGGTGCAGTGACATCCGTCTGCTCCAGAGCCCCAACACAGTTTGGTTTGCAGATGTTCAGTGACATCCGTCTGCTCCTGGGGGCCCATACACATAGGGTTAGCAGAGTGCAGTTGACATCCGCCTGCTCCGGGCCCCATACACAGTTGGTTAGCAGATTCGGTTGCAGTGACATCCGTCCCAGCCTCCGGGGACCCCCATACACCATGTAGGGTAAGCAGAGGTGCAGTGGACATCCGTCTGCTCCGGGGTCCCATACACAGTAGGTAGCAGAGGCGCAGTGACGATCCGTTCTGCCGGGGCCCCATACACACGTAGGGTGGATTATAGGTGCAGTGGACATCGCGTCTGCTCCAGGGCCCATACACGATTAGGGTGTTAGCAAAGGGGACAGAGACATCCGTCTCATCCGGGGCCAAGGTTCGCTGTTGTGTTAGATATACATCTGGTCACTCCATGGGTCATTTTGTGGGTGAGCAGCTCCCCTGTAGCGTGTCCTCCGCCCTCACACACCGTTGTCACCACCGTTCTCCGCTTATTCACAATGACGCCATTTGTCCTCTCACCTTACACTTTCACCACAGCAGTCGCCAAATGTTCACAAACTGCACAGTGTCAGAAATACCGCCACCCCGCGCCCAAAAGCCAATAATCATCCCTTATGGCTATTGTCTCACACAGCACCGGAATTTTAGTATTTAGAAACCACTGAAAATCCAATGGAAAACAGTTCAAATAGATTTTAATACAAAAAACGTTTTCTTTTTCCAGTCGCTTTTGGGATCATGTTGTAAAATCTACCAGAGGGCAGCAGAAAATTTGCTATTGAAGTTTTTGGTGCGGTTCTGCTGAAAAACCGCCCAAGTTTTTAAACAAGCCATATAGGTCCAACTTATTTAAAAACTAATGAAAACTCACTGAAAAATGCCCAAAAAATTCGACAAAAAAACTACCCAAAAAACTCCATAAACCCGGCTGATTTGGACAAAAAACTGACAAAATGCTCAGGTTCAAAGTGTTTTTTAGGATGCTCTGTTTTCTGTTCTATGCAGTGTACACCTAGACTTACTGTAACTCTTGTCAATCGCCCCTTTTGCCCATGACAGAAACAAGGTATATGTGGGCAGACAGCCTATCACACACCTTCTATACCCACCAAGCCAGCGCACCTCACATGACTTCCTTCATGAGCTATACCCAGTCAACATCAAAACTAGTGGTCATAATAATGTGACTCAGCTGTATATTACTGCAAATTTGAATGCTCCTGTCAAGAGGTGAAACCAGAAGCTCCTCTGCTTTGATGGAAAATCTGTAACCGGGCCCCTCCAATTACTGCATGTCAATAGCAGCACTGGTCTCCTCATAAGAGGCCGGGGGCCCCTGAGGCTCCACTGCGCGGGGTGTGACCCTGCGCCTCTGATCTGTCACACGAGGTTCCCATCCGTCTTGTAAAACCTACTTCATTGTGAAGCTGAACCATGTCCGACATTGCTTGCTGGAGAACATGGTGGAATAAGCTGGGCCCTGGCAGCGGGGTCTGCCCCAGTGAGTGCAGGGGTAGCCGCGCTCTGCTGTGGGGTGTGCTGGCGCTCGCCGCCGTCCTCGCCCTGCGCTCCTTATAAGTCCGTCTCCGGGAATCTCTGACTTTTTACTCTTAAATAAATCTGGTAGCAATGCAGAGAGCAGGAGCGAGAAGGAGCGCGGCTGGAAAGAGGCGGAGGGAGGGAGCGACCCCAGAGCGAGATACATTCCTGTCTTTAAACTCGCTTTTGTAAACAGATGAATGTGCCACTGATTCAGTCTTTATATGGAGAAGAGGGTCTGAGGCAGCGGCGCTCACTCCTCATCTACAAACCTAACCGTGCACCAGCAAACCTGCAAAGCCACATTCTAGAGAGAGCACCGACCCATCCATACTGGCTGACAGCAGCGGAGGACTGCCATAAAGCTATAGGAACTCCGCCTGATCAGACCCTCCTGACCTCTAATAATAGTGCCCCAGCTCCGCAGTACAGTAACCCGGCTCCTGAGCCTCTACCCTGTAACCCGGCTCCTGAGCCTCTACCCTGTAACCCGGCTCCTGAGCCTCTTATTACAGTAACCCGGCTCCTGAGCCTCTACCCTGTACCCCGGCTCCTGAGCCTCTTATTACAGTAACCCGGCTCCTGAGCCTCTTATTACAGTAACCCGGCTCCTGAACCTCTTATTACAGTAACCCGGCCCCGAGCCTTTTTTCCCCGTTTTAAACGCCCGGCTCCTGAGCCCCCTTATTACCCTGAAACCCTTTTATTAAAATTTTAACCCGCCCCTGAGCCTCTTTTTCCCCCTGAAACCCCTCTTATTCCCAGTAACCCGGCTCCTAAAGCCTCTTATTCCCCTTTTAACCCCCTTTTTTTACAGAAACCTGGCTCCTGAGCCCTTTTTACCCGAAAAACCTCTTATTACAGTAACCCGGCCCCTTTGACCCTTTTATTACCCTTTTAATCTTATTACAAAAACCCCCCTTCCTGCCCCCAAAAAATTCCCCTGAAACCCCTTTCTTATTACAGTCCCCGGCTCCGGGCCCCTCTTAATTCCCCTGTAACCTCTTTTACGTAACCCGGCCCCTTTAGCCTTTTATTACCCGTGAAACCCCCTTTTACAGAAACCCCGGCCCTTGACCCTCTTATTACAGAAACCCCGGGGTTTCCAGGGCCCTCTTATTCCCCTTTAAACCCCTTTTATTTCATAACCCGGCTCCTGAGCCTCTTTTTAAACCCTGAAACCCTCTTATTAAAAATTTAACCCCGGGCCCCTGAGCCTCCTTTTAAACCCAAAAATTTGTAAACCCCTTTCCTCCTTTATTACATTTAACCCCGGGGCCCGGGAACCCTCTTTTTAAAAACCCCTTAACCTCTTATTACAGTAACCGGCTCCTGACCCCTATTTTCCCCCTGTAACCCCCCCTTATTACAGAAACCCCGGCCCGGGAGCCTCTATTACCCGGGTTAAACCTCTTATTCCCAAAAAAACCCGGGTCCTAAAGCCTTTTTTTCCCCCGGTTTTTTGAAACCCTCTTATTACATAACCCGGTCCTGAGCCTCTTTTTCCCATAATTAACTTTAAAATTACAAAAAACCCCGGTTTCCCGCCTCTTATACAGTAACCCCCCACCCCCCCCCCCCCGGCCCCTTTGACCTCTTATTACCCCTTTTGTTTAAACCCAAATTTTTTACAGAAAACCCGGGCCCCCTGACCCTTTTTTATTCCCCTGAAAACCTTTTTTACAGTCCCCCGGGTCCTGAGCCTCTTATTACCCTGTAACATCTTATTACAGTCCCCCCGGCTCCTGACCCTTTTTTTAATTAACCCTGAACCTCTTAAATTACCCCGAAACCCTCCTTATTACAGAAACCCCGGGCCCCCCTTAAAACCCTTTTAAATTTTACATAACCCGGCTCCTGACCCCTTTTAATTACCTTTTAATTTATTACAGTCCCCCGGTCCTGGGGGCCCTTTTTTTTTCCCCAAAGAAACCCCCCGGCTCCTCCCCCCCTCTTTTTAAACCCTTTTAACCCTTTTTTTTTACTTAACCCGGCCCCTTTAAAAAAAAAAGCCTCTTTAATTACCCTGTTGTAAACCCCTTCTTTAATTCAGAAAACCCCGGCCCCTGAGCCTTTTTTACCCTGAAAACCTCTTATTACAGCCCCCCGGCTCCTAGCCTCTTTTTAAACCCTGTAACCTCTTTTTACAGAAACCCCGGGGCCCCCTGAGCCTTTTATTCCCCCTGAAAACCTTTTTATTACGGGAAACCCGGGCCCTGAGCCTCTTTTCCCCCGGGAAACCTTTCTTTTACAGAAACCCCGGTTCCGAGCCCTTTTTCCCCGTAACCCCCCCCCCCTTTATTACATGTAAACCCGGGCCTCTTTTTGAGGCCCTCCTTTTTACCCTGTAACCTTTATTACAGTAACCCGGCCCCGGGAGCCTTTTATTCCCCCCTTTAAACCTTTTAAATTACAGAAACCCCGGCCCCTTTCCTTTAAACCCTTTAAATCATTATCAGTAACCCGGCCCCTTTGGAGCCTCTTTTTAAACCCTGTAACCTTTTTATTACAGAACCCGGCCCCGAGCCTTCTTTTCCCCTGTAACACCCTTTTACGAAACCCCGGCTCCTGGCCTCTTATTACCCTGTAACCTCTTTTTAAAAGTACCCCGGTTCCTGGCCCTCAAATTCCCCCTGAACCCTCTTATTACAGAAACCCCCCCGGCCCCCTTTTCCCTGAACCTTTTATTACAGAAACCCCCGGCTCCATAACCTTTTAAATTAAACCCTGTAACCCTTTATTACAGAAACCCCGGCCCCTGAGCCTTTTAAATTTCCCTGAAACCAATTATTAAGCCCCCCGGGCTCCTGAGCTTTTAATTACCCTGTAACCTCTTTTAAAAGAAACCCCGGGGTTTCCTACCCTTTTAAAAAATTCCCCTGTAACCTTTTTTTTTCAGAAAACCCGGCCCCTGCCCCCTTTAATTACCCTGAAACCTTTTATTACAGAAACCCCCGGTTTTTCCCGAACCTCTTATTACAGTAACCCGGGCTCCTGAGCCCCCAAATTCCCCGAAACCCCAAAAGGCTCCTGGCCTCTTTTTTCCCCGTAACAAAAGGCCCCCCCTCCCCTGAACCTTTTATTACGTAACCCGGCCCCTGAGCATCTTATTTCCCTTTAACCCCAACGGGCTCCAAGCCCTTCTTATTACCCGTAAACCTCTTATTACAGAAACCCCGGTTTCCTGGGGCCTCTTATTCCCCCTTGAAACCTCTTATTACATTTCCCCCGGGCCCCCTAGCCTCTTTTAAACCCTGAACCTCTTTTACAGTAACCCGGTTCCTGACCTCTAATTACCCTGAAACCCTCTTTTAAAAGAAAACCCCGACCTGAGCCTTTTAATTTTCCCCTGAAAACCTCTTTTAAAGAAACCCGGGCCCCTTTAGTTTTTATTACCCTGAAACCCTTCTTTTTTTACAGAAACCCCGGCTCCACCCTCTTATTCCCGGGAAACCTCTTTTTTACAGTAACCCGGGCTCCGGAGCCCTAATTTCCCCTTTTAACCCTCTTATTACAGTAACCCGGTTTCCGGGACCTTTTAATTACCCGTAACCCTTTATTACAGAAACCCGGTCCTAAAGCCTCTTTATTTTCCCCCTTGTAACCCTTTTACAGTAACCCGGCTCCTGAGCCTCTTTTTTCCCTGAAAACCTCTTATTAAAGAAACCCCGGCTCCTGACCTTTTCCTTTTATTCCCCTTTAACCTCTTATTCCAGAAACCCCGGTTTTCCCTGACCCTCTTATTACCCTGAAAACCTCTTTTACATTTAACCCCCGGCCCCTGGCCCTTATTCCCCCTGAAACCTTTTTTTTTACATAACCCGGCTCCTGAGCCTCTTTTACCCTGAAAACCTTTATTACAGTAACCCGGTTTCCTGGCCCCCTTTTTACCTGAACTTTATTACAGAAACCCCCGGCCCCTAAACCCCATTATTACCCTTTGAAACCCCTCTTATTACAGAAACCCCGGCCCTCCTGAGCCTCTTTTTTCCCCCCTTTGTAACCCCTTATTACAGAAACCCCGGCCCCGGGCCCTTTTAAATTACCCTGAAAACCTTTTATTACAGTAAACCCGGCTCCTGAGCCTTTTAATTACCCTGAAAACCTCTTATTACAGAAAAAACCCGGCCCCTTCCCTTTTAATTACCCGAAACCCTTTTATTACGAAAACCCGGGGCTCCTGTCCTCTTTTTCCCCCTGTAACCTCTTCTTCCCAGAAACCCCCTGTTTTAGCCCCCCTTAATTACCCTGAAAACCTTTCTTTTACGGCCCCCGGCTCCGGAGCCTTTTTTCCCCCTGAAACCCTCTTCTACAGAAAAACCCCGGGTCCTGACCCCTTTTAAATTACCCTGAAACCCTCTTATTAAGTCCCCCGGCTCCTTGCCTTTTAATTCCCCCGTAACCCCCTTATTAAAAAAACCCCGGCCCCTGAGCCTCTTATCCCTGAAACCCTTTATTACAGTCCCCGGCCCCTGAGCCTCAAAATTCCCCCTTTTAACCCTTATTACTTAACCCGGCCCCGGGAACCTCTTTTTCCCCTGTAACCTTTTTTTCATTTAACCGGCTCCTGAGCCCCCCGTATTTTAACGGGAAACCCCGGCCCTGGCCTCTTATTACCCTGTAACCTCTTTATTACATAACCCGGCCCCTGAGCCTCTTATTACCCGGGAACCTTTTTATTACAGTAACCCCCGTTTTCCCCCCGAGCCTCTTATTCCCCTTTAAACCTTTTTATTACAAAACCCCGGCCCCTGAGCCTTTTAAATTAAAACCCTGAAACCCCCTCTTTTTTACAGTAACCCGGCCCTGAGCCTCTTATTACCCTGTAACCTCTTATTACTAACCCGGCTCCTAGCCTTTTTTATTACCCTTTAACCCTTTTTACATAACCCGGCTCCTGAGCCTTTTATTACCCTGTAACTCTTATTTCAGTAACCCGGCTCCTCAGCCTCTTATTACCCTGTAACCTCTTATTACAGTAACCCGGCTCCTGAGCCTCTTATTACCCTGTAACCTCTTATTACAGTAACCCGGCTCCTGAGCCTCTTATTAATCTGTAACCTCTTATTACAGTAACCCGGCTCCTGAGCCCCTGTAAATGTCTTTTTTCCAATGCATGTGAACACAGTTGCAGAAACCTAATTTTATTGCATTTTACGTGGATTGTCTTCAGATTTGATTTTGATACAGAATCTGCACCATAATTCTCGTTGCCATAGATGTGTCAATGGGGTCTATGTCATCTAGGTTTTCTTGCAGAGATAAGGTCTTGGCTTTTAATCTGTTGCTTTTTCACTGAAAATCTTCTAGCGGATATGATTGGAGACTCATCAGAAAGTGACTGTCACCTGCCTGGGATAAACCTATGTGCATCCTAAATAAAGATATAATGCAAATAGCATAAGAAACAAACACAAAGCAAAATCCCGTACACGCCAATTTATCCCTGGCGAGTGGGGTGTGTGTAAAATTTACATTCCCTCACATTTGGACTAAATCCCTGGATAAATCTCTCCCAAAAGAATCAAATAATATCAGATTTAAGAAAGTGATATTTTTGTGAGGGAGCAAGCAACTGCTATTAGTTAAACCTACCATAAAGGGATTTAACCAGCTGAAACAGGGGGCGTCTTCCCAGTATCGTTCTTGCGAGGACTATCTATACTTAAGGGGGGTTCCTACCATAGAGTTTGTTGGCATATCCATAAGACACACCATCAAAGTCTGAGAGGTGCGGGTGCCACCTCTAGGACCTGCAGCTATCACAGGAACAGGCCCCTGAAGGTTTCAGCTCAGAATGGAGAGCCAGTTGTACTTGCACACGTCTCTCCATTATATTCTATAGGAGTTCTGAGTATAGAACACTCTACTCCCTCGTATTCGGAACTCCCATAGAACAGAATGGAGAGTCATGCGCAAGTACAACTGGCTCTCCATTCTGTACCCAGACATTTCGGGGTCTGTAATTGAGATAGGTGCGGGCCCCAACTCTGGGATCCACACCTATGAGACTTTGATGGAATATCCTAATTAATCCCTTTAATCTAAAGTATCTCACAAAAGTTAGTACACCCTTCTCATTTTTGTTAATATTGTATTTTATCTTTTCATGGGACAGCACTGTAGATATGATACTTTGATACAATGTAAAGTAGTCAGTGCACGGCTTGTATAACAGTGTAAATTTGGTGTGACCTCAAAATAACTCAGCACACAGACATCAGTGTCTAAACCGCTGTCAACAAAAGTGAGTACACACATAAGTGAAAATTGACAAATTGTGCCCAATGTTTTACTAATCTGTGTGACCACCATTATTTCCCAGCACTGCCTTAACTCTCTTGGGCATGGAGGTCACTAGAGCTTCACAGGTTGCAGCCACTGGAATCCTCTTCCCTCCTTCATGAGGACATCACGGAGCTGGTGGATTTTAGAGACCTTGAGCTCCTCCACCTTCCATTTGAGGAGGCCCCACAGATTCTCCATAGGATTTAGGTCTGGAGACGCTTGGCCAGTCCACCACCTTTATCCTCATATTCTTTAGCAAGGCAGTGGTCGTCTTGGAGGGGCTAACCCCCCCCCAGACCCTTTAACCTCTGCAGCAATTCTGAAAGCACTTATGGATATGAGGCTGAGCACGTGTACTCGGCTTCTTTGGTCCATCATATCAAGGCCTGTTCTGAGTGGAACCTGTCTTGTTAAACCGCTGTATGCGCCCACAAAGCCCTGCCACATACTGTCTACCATTTGTTCCCCCAGCCATGTTCCTGCCCACCGACTGACCCCACATTGCCAAATTGTGTCTTCTGTCACTATCTATTCTCTGAGACACCTTCTCCCCTGAAAAGCCGTGTCCTTTTGGCCTTCATTTTTAAAAAAAAAATTGCGGTATGGGAGAGCACAGTGTATGGCATTATTCCTTACAGAGGCATCAGTACAAAAGCATATAACGCAGACTTTTTACTACAATGTGAACCTATGGATAAGGTTTACTGGTATATAGCGACATCCGTTGGAGGTGTAATCAGAAATGTTCCCAACGCATTTTCTCATGGCAGCTCCTGAGCCTACTGTGAATGATTTTGAAAGTAGGGAAGTAAAAATAGCTGAGAAAAAAAATCAAGGAAACAGAGGCTCCAAAATAATACAAATTTTACAGTGACCAAAATGAATTATATCCAGTAGCCATCCATTTCGGTGGTCAAGACCCATTGGAATTTCTCCATTTAGGTGGTCAAGAACCATTGGAATATCTCGATTTTTGGTGGCCAAGACCCACTACAATTACTCCATCTGTGTGTGGAGACTCACTGGAATTTTCTCAGTTTGGGTGGCAAGACCCACCGGGATTACTCAGTGTTGGTGGTCACAACCCACTGGAGATTTTTCATTTAGGTGGTCGAGAACCATTGGAATTGCTCCATTTTTGGTGGCCAAGACCCACTAGAATTACTCCATCTGTGTGTGGAGACTCACTGGAATTTCTCAGTTTGGGTGGCAAGACCCACTGGGATTACTCAGTTTGAGTGGTTAAGACCCACTAGGATTACTCAGTGTGGGTGGTCACAACCCACTGGAGATTTTTCATTTAGGTGGTCGAGAACCATTGGAATTGCTCCAATTTTGTAGTCAAGAACCATTGGAATTTCTCCATTTGGGTGTTCGAGATCCACTGGAATTTCTCAGTTTGGGTGGTGGTCAAGACCCACTAAAATTTCTCCATTTGTGATTGGCTTTTGCCTCTGATGTTTTGATCCTTGCCTGTCCTATGTATTGGGAAGATAGACTGGTGGATGCTCATTAACTTTGGATCCTCCTGGTCCATTCCACCATGTGCCGGCCATGGCCTCCCCAAATGTACTGTTGGCCCCCAGGACATCCGTTTCTCTAAAATATTCACGACTGTCTTATAATTAGAGCTTCTGATTGCTCTGTGGTTTAGGTGGAATGAACTCATAACTTATTTCCATAATATTTAGGAAAATGAATTCTCTTCGCTTGGAATGAAGCAATCATTTAGTATGAACAATTTATGTGAACAATGTATTTCTGTCTGGTGAACATTCTGTTTTAACCCTCGGGCCGCTCGTTGAATGAGGATATGTTCAAACCTGCCTGGCACGCTTACTGGAGATAGCTCTGTGTTGCGTATAGGCATCAGCTTGGGGGGTGGAGGGCTGAGCTTGTGAGCTGTCCCCAAGCTGCAGAGGGGGCTCCAATACATGTAGTGGACCTGGTCCTGATGCACGAACAACTTTTTATCAGGGGTTGGAACTGTGTTTTCACCAGAAATCCCCTTTGGACAGTGTCTGCTTTCAGAATTAAGGACTAAAGCAACAATAGGCTATAGGCTCAAGCAAGGCCCAATGGTCAACACTACAGTCCACAATAGGCGGCTGTTCAGGATTAGAAACCCCCTTTTAGTGAACACAAGAAAGTCTATTCACACATGTAATAGGTCATGGATCCTCCCTTGTTGCTGACCAGGTCTCGTTATCAGACTCACTCTTCCCTGCAGTTGACACTGCTCTGGCACTGCAACCCAGAAATATCACTGCTCTGCTACTCCTGCACTGGCATAGTCTCCTGATGGGTCCATGGTCTCTGTAGGGCAAAGGCTCCAAATGCAGCCAGGATCAACCCCCTCCCCAAAAAAACACATCTTTAAAACACCCTTTAGTATACTGCCAAAATGGAGTTCCTCTAAAGGCCTGATATATTGAAGTGGTTAAAAGGAGAAGTCCCATGTAGGCAAATTTAAATAAAGACTATTACCAAATACATTACTGTTCTGATTTTGCCTCCCTTCAGTGTGAGCAGCTCTAATCTCCTGCTTGTGTACACAAGCTTCCCTAGTTACCGACAACTTCTCTCTGCTCTAGCAGTGGCCAGGACAGTGATGTTACTCCCTGCTGTGTCTTATCAACAGCACAGGAACTTGTTTATGCTTCATACTGATAAATTTTAACCCCTTAGAACTCTGTAGCCTTGTACACTGCTGTTTAGAAACCTCCAGCACCAACGTCCCTCTAACAGGCTCAGCTAGGAATAGCAGAGCTGGAATGTCACTCATTGCTTTAGAACCGCCCACAGCCTGAATAGCAAGTGGAAGCCTGAAGCTGGCTGTGGCACTGTGAAACAGCATGGTGAGAACACCCCTTTAACCCTTTTGCGCAAATGGACGTACTGGTACATCCTAATTGCGAGTGATTTACTGCAGTAGGATGTATCAGTACGTCCTGGAGATCGCAGACTCCAATGGCTTTTTCTGAAAACCCCGGAAGTGATTTTCGTTCATCCAGCAACACATAAAATAGAATAAAATGCAATCAAAAGTCATTTAAACGCCAAAGTGATACCAATGAAAACATCAGTTCATCCCGCAAAAAAAAAGCCCTTAAAAAGTTCTGTATACGGCAAAATAAAAAAGCTATGGCTATCAGAAGACAGCGATCAATAAATCTTGTTTTTCACAATAAAATCACTTTTTTTAAAAGTGCTACTACATAGAAATCTATATATATTGGGTATCACCATAATCGTATCGACCCACAAAGTAAAACTAACACGTCACAAACTCTGCATGGTAAGCAATGTTTTCTTCATCATACCTCCAAAAAATGGATTTTATGATAATCAAAAAGTCTTGTCCCCTGCAAAATGGTACCAATGAAAAAGTCAACTCATCCTGCAAAAAATGAGCTCCTACACAGCTCCGTACACAGACAAATAAAAAAGTTATGGCTCTCAGACTTTGACGATGCAAACACGTGTTTTCCTTTTTGAATGAAAGTGTTTTTATTGGGTAAAAGCAGTAAAACATAAAAATATATATAAATTTGGTTTTGCTGTAATCGTATCAACCTGCTGAGTAAAGCTAGGACATATAAGCAGCTGGTTGTATTATAATGTTCAATGGTATGGTGTATATTTATTTCCTAGAGTAAAACTTGCGTGTCATTTGTACCGCCTGATGACCACTGTAAAAAATGAAAAAAACACTACCAGGATTGGTGTATTTCATTCATCCCACCTCCCAAAAACCTTGATAAAAAGTGCTCAATGCATCACATGAAAATGGTACTATTGAAAACCTTAACTCATGCCGCAAAAAACAAGCCCTTAATCAGCTCCATATACAGAAAAATAAAAAGTTATGGCTGCAGGATTATGACAATATAAAAACTAAATTGTTTACAAACATTTCTATTATGCAAAAGTATTAAAACATAAAAACATATATAAAATTTATATCGTTGTAATTTTACCGACCACATAGTAAAGTTATCCTGTCACTTATACCCCACAGCAAACACTGCAAAAATAAAGCCCAAAAAACAGTGGTGGAACTGCGTTTCTTTCCTCCCCCCCATTTTCATGGCCCAGTGCTAAAAAAAACTATAAAACACCTGTGCGCCCAAAAAGTACAATACACCCCTTGATGAGATCCATGAGGGATGTTGAATCCAAAATGGGGCGACTTCTGGAAGGTTTCACCTGTTCTGCTACTTTGGGGCTTTGCAAATGTGACATGGCCCCACCAAAATCTGCCTTCTAAAAGCCAAATAGCGCTCCCTCCCTTGATCGTCCTGCCAAGCGCCCAAACAGCAGTTTACACCCACATATAGAGTACTGCTGAACTTGGAGGAAATTGCATAACAAATTTTGGGATGCTTTTTTTTCAGGATTCCTTGTAAAAATGTAGCATTTTCAGCTAAAATTGCAGATTATTGGAAGAATTTTTTTTTTTTTTAATTTTTCCAGCCTAACGCTAAAAAAGCCTATGAAACACCTGTGGCGTTGATATACTCACTACAACCCTGGATATATTCCTTAAAGAGGTTTCGCCACGATCTAATGTTGACGTGGGATCCTCCAAAATGGGTATTTAATAACTTTTCTAAATATATGTCATCAAAAACAGTGAAGCCTGTGAGATCTACAGCCTTCCTTACATGCCCTTGGTTTCCTGACAGTTTACATTAGACACAACCAGGAGCTGATCTGGCCGCGCTTGCATGGTTTTCACTTCTTATCTGATGGCAGGGAACATGAACGAGCTTTGAAGGAACGGGGGAGAAAGATCTTGTATCTTTTGTATAGAGAATCCACTGGTTGTAATGTAATTATCGGAGTAAACATAGAGATGCTCCCTAGCTCTCTGCTTAGCCCCCCTCCCTCTCCACCTGCAGCGTTCCTGAAGGAATGAAAAAAGGCTGCCTGCTGAGCTTATCTTCTCTCCTGAGCAAATAAGAGGGAGAAACAAAACCCGTAGAGCTTGTGCACAATACAGTTATCCTCTGTGGATTAGCCAAACAATGTTTACTCAACTACAGAGACTGAGTATCAGGAATGTGCATGGGAGGTGGAGTGATGACATCACAGAGGAGGTACTTGTTTTTTTTAAACACAAAAATACAACGCCCCTTTTTTCAGGCCTCAAGAGAGGAGCATCAGCCTGTTAGGTTCCGACTCTGAGGCTTGTGGTTGAGCCAAATAACACAATAGGGCCACATATGGGATATCTAACAACAGCAGGATTGGGGGAATCAATATTGAGCTGTGTTTACCTGGTAACATCTACTGCTTACCAGTCAATAATGGTTAAAAATGGAAAATCTTCAGTAAAAGTGAAATTTTGAAATTTCAACTCCACTTTGCTTTAATTTCTGTGAAACCCCCAAAGGGTTAACAAACTTCCTAAATTCTGTTTTGAACAATTTAAGGGGTCTAGCTTCTCAAATGGAGTCATTTATGGGAGTTTCTAACATAGAGCCCCTCAAAGCCCTGTCAGAACTTAAATGGTCCCTATCAAAATCTGTGTTGCAAATTTGCTAGAAAATATGAAAAGTTGTTACGAAATTTCTAAGCTCCCTAATGGCGTAAAAAAATAAAAAGATATTTAAAAATAATGCCAACCTACAGGAGACATATGGTAGATGCTAATTATAAACAATTTTGTGTGGCATTACTAGCTATCTTAGATGGAGAAAAATTTGAACTTTGAAAAATGCAAATTTTTCAAAACTTTTGATATTTTTCACAAACAAACAAGAATAGTATGGACAAAAATGTCTTACTAACCTAAAGCACAATGTGACACGAGAAAACTGTCATTGAGACTGTGTTACATCATGTCCCGGTACAAGGGGTAAATACTGAGACTGTGACATCATGTCCTGGTAAAAGGGGTAAATACTGAGACTGTGACATCATGTCCCGGTACAAGGGGTAAATACTGAGACTGTGACATCATGTCCCGGTACAAGGGGTAAATACTGAGACTGTGACATCATGTCCTGGTACAAGGGGTAAATACTGAGACTGTGACATCATGTCCCGGTACAAGGGGTAAATACTGAGACTGTGACATCATGTCCCGGTACAAGGGGTAAATACTGAGACTGTGACATCATGTCCGGGTACAAGGGTAAATACTGAGACTGTGACATCATGTCCCGGTACAAGGGGTAAATACTGAGACTGTGACATCATGTCCTGGTACAAGGGGTAAATACTGAGACTGTGACATCATGTCCGGGTACAAGGGGTAAATACTGAGACTGTGACATCATGTCCTGGTACAAGGGGTCAATACTGAGACTGTGACGTCAAATCTTGGTACAAGGGGTAAATACTGAGACTGTGACATCATGTCCTGTACAAGGGGTAAATACTGAGACTGTGACATCATGTCCCGGTACAAGAGGTAAATACTGAGACTGTGACATTATGTCCTGGTAAAAGGGGTAAATACTGAGACTGTGACATCATGTCCTGGTACAAGGGGTAAATACTGAGACTGTGACATCATGTCCTGATACAAGGGTAAATACTGAGACTGTGACATCATATCCGGGTACAAGGGGTAATACTGAGGCTGTGACATCATGTCCTGTACAAGGGGTAAATACTGAGACTGTGACATCATATCCGGGTACAAGGGGTAAATACTGAGACTGTGACATCATGTCCTGGTACAAGGGGTAAATACTGAGACTGTGACATCATGTCCTGTACAAGGGGTAAATACTGAGACTGTGTCGTCATGTCCGGGTACAAGGGGTAAATAATGAGACTGCGACATCATGTCCTGGTAAATGGGCTGAATACTGAGACTGACATTGTACCTTTGTCTCAAGGGTTGGAGATAGAGACTGTGTACTATAATACCCATGCTTAAGAGTATAAAAAATGGCCCAGTTTGTGATAGTTTGGGACTGACACAGAGTGAAGAGGCATTAGAAGAACCCTAGGACAGCTAGAGCACTCGTGTACAAACAGTACAAGCAAAAATCAGAAACTTTGTGATATATTTTAGTACAGAAAAATGCTTCCTTCCTCTTCTATCAGCCTTTTTTCTCCCCCCCCCCCTCCTCCTTTTTTTCTTATCTGTACACTACAGCTGCCCACAGCATCTATGGAGGAGGGAGGGGAGGGATAGTCAGAGACACACAGAAATGGTACTGGTTGTATACTGAGTGTTTTATCTTAATTCAGTGCAGGTTTCACAGCTACACTACTTCTTACCGCCGTCCAATATCCTTATTCTGGCTTCTTCTCTGTGCAAGTCTGTTACCTTCTCTTCTTCCCCCTCTTTTCTCCATAGACATCTATGGACAGCTGCATAGGTGTAACTTTGGTTCAAAAAGTGGGAGGACCAATTTTCCTTCCCTTCCTTTCCCTTCCCTCTCTTTCCCTTCCTCTCCCTGCAACGAAGTGGCCCCCCCTAATCCCAGCTAAGAGGTTTGGGGGGAGCACTATGAGCCCCACCAGCGGGTCCGGGTGGAGCTTGTACACCAAACACTTTTGGAGCAATACGTAAGGTTCTGAGTGGCTCTCATGATAATAGGTTTTACAATTCCCTGCATGCTTAAAACGGTCATAGCTAAGTAGAATTTCAATAGAAGTGAACGTCAGACTCATTTTTAGATTTACCTATTATAGGCGCCGCAACCATTCTATGGTGATTCTAATATATAATATATCAAATTATACACATCTGTGCTATTCTGAAGTCACTGATGGTAAGGATTTTCTTGTCTCTGTTGTACCGTGTGTGTATATATATATATATATATTATATAATATTATAATATATATATATATAAAATACTATATATATATATATACACATATATAACGGGTCGCGCCACAATCCGGTCCACGGACGCACCCGTTTCCCTCTCGGCTGGTCCCCGGCGGGGAAGGGTGGCGCCGCGGGCCGCCCTGCTGGCCGTGGTCGCATCCATCCCATCCACTCACCTGACCTCGCTCCTGCTCGGCTCTCGTCCCCTGCTGGCCGGAATGCGCGTGCGCGCCCCTTAGCTCGTTCATGTAAATTTAAAGGGACAATGCGCCGGTAATTGGTTAATTGCCGGGCGCTGTCTCTATATAGTTTTGGGATCCACATCACTTCCCTGCTGGATCTTTGTTGCCTCCGTGCCCTAGAGAAAGCGTTCCTGTGTATCTACCGTCTTGCTGTGTATTCTGACCTCTGCCTACGTTTATTGACTCTGAACCTCTGCCGCCTGCCCCGACCTTGCCACCTGTCCCCGACTACGCCTACGTCTCACGATTCTGTACCACGCTCACCCTTGGCCGCCATCGCATGCAAGCCACGCCAGGGGTAGCGACCTGGTAGCCTCATGCCGCAGCAAGTCCATCCCGCTTTGCGGCGGGCTCTGGTGAATACCGGGGGCTACTTAGACTCCGCTCCCTGGCGTGGCTTACGCCATCGCTTGCGGTGTTCCAGAGGATCCACTACCAATATATATATATTGCTCTCTCCAGTGCAAAAGGAGGCTGGAAGACTGCAAGTGACTGGGGGCTGCAGTGACAGCAACGTTGAGACAGATTTTACTGCAGGCGACCGGAAGTAACGTCATGGAGATTTCCATTTCCGGCGGCGCTGCCCACACATACCCATTATACCACTCTTCTTCTCACTACATCAGACGGCTCTTTCATATGGCTACGGCCTTTATTCTCCTTATGTCCTTCACTTGTACTATTTGAAAAAGTCTTTTGACGAACGTCATATATGTAAAGTCACCTATACCTTCATAATGCGAGCCGTGGATAAAATAAAATATCCTTTTTGCATTTATTTGAGTGCGGTCTAATTTGATTTTTGGTTACATAGTGTAAACTCCACCCACAGACCAGCACCATACAAATATAAATAAGCGAACTGAGAGTGCCTTCCCTTCTCTTTCGTTATCTAGAAAGTGTGGCATGCTGGGGAACTAGAAGTCCCAGCAAGTTCCAGTAGCCACACTTTCAGATAAGAGATTGTTTGTGTGGTTGTATAAAAGTGTGTGTACAATGTGAGTGTATATGTATGTGTGTGTATACATTGAACTGTCACTTACACATTGCACTCTATGGCCTGGGATGAAGGACCTGTGAGTCATGATTGTGACATCATCTCAGCTCCTTCAGCCTGAAAACACAAAACCTCCAGTCTAACAGGCTGTTTATGGGGGTGGGCGCGGATCGAGAACGGCACTGCTCAGGAGGCGGGCACCAGGTGACATCACTCAGGAGGCGCTGACTAACTAGGGCTTATTTTTGGAGTAGGGCTTATATTTAAAGCATCCTCCAAGAATTTGTGGAAAATCAGGTTAAGGTTTATTTTGGGGGGCGGGCTTATTTTTGGAAAAGCACGCTACATTACACACTGTAGCCCTGAGATTACATTACACACTGTACCCCAGAGATTACATATAAATATATATATAATAAATATATATATATAATATACTTTTGCACTAGACACATGGCTGTACATACACTATATACACATCTCACATATACAGTACATACCCTACTCACATGCATACACAATGCCTAGCACCCTTGTCCCCTCCTTAGCTGTCTCCTGTAGTCTGGTGCAGTTGGCACCTTCTTCCTCCCACTACAGACAGAGAAGGCAGGGGGCCACTGATTCATTTGGCAGGAACTTCTCTTTTTCTCTCATGACGGCTGAGCATAGGGGGAGTGGTATACGTGGGGAGGGAAAGATACCTACACAACCTCAGATCCAGAGTGTGCTGGACTGTGAGCAGCGTTCTGATTGGTGAAGCAGCCACAGCTCTACCAATCAGCGCCGCTCCCACTCTGCACTGAGGCTGCTACCTACTCTCTCCCCCCAAGATGCACAGAAATATAGGAGGCAAAGGGTTAACTTCTTCCTCCTCTGAGTACATTGATCGCCTGCATATCAAGTCACTTGCTAAGATTTCATTTCAGGAAAAAACCTTAGTCATCAACTGTTTGAATGACTTCTTTAATGATATTATGCCATGTTATTTGGAATAATCTGTCAATGCTATGTTGAGGTTGTGTTACGTTGTTACGACAACAAATAATGAATATGTTGCCTAGTTATTGGTATGTTCACACGCCGTGTTTGCTCCGTGTGAATATACGCTTTTAGATGCGCGTTTGGGTCTCTCTAGATGGACCCAAACATGCATCAAACACTGAGCAGTGTGATTTTCATTGCTCACAATGTAAAACACGCATCAGCGTTCACATGAGTGATCACCGATGCGTGTTTACATTGCGTCTTTCAGATCTGTCCCTAGAATGGACATGTCAAATCTTGGTCCAAAAGACGCAGCAGGGGCCCTATGATAAACTATAGGGTGCGATCCTGCTGCATCCAACACGCATCCAAACACACAGCTGTGTCCGATCGATGCTACGTTTTTGGATGCGATTTTTGGGTCCAACACAGACCCGAAATCGTAGCCAAAAACGCTGTGTGAATGTACCCTTAAAGGGGTTTTGCCACGATGTAATGTTGACGTGGGATCCTCCAAAATGGGTATTTAATCACTTTTCTAAAATATATGTTGTTATTGTACAAAAATGCATCGAAGAGCCTACTAGCTGACTTACCTGCCCTAGTACTTATCTTAGATACGACCTACAAAGATGCTGCCGGCTTCCACAGAGCACATATCTGATGAAAGGGAGCTGAAGAAGCTTTCAAGGCACGGGTAAAATATGTTGTCTTTTGTATACATAATCCACTAGTTGTAGTGTGATTATCTGAGTAGATCCCTGCTTTATCTGATGACATGGAACATGAAGAAGCTTTCAAGGCACCGGGTAGAAATATGTTGTCTTTTGTATACAAATCCACTAGTTGTAGTGTGATATCTGAGTAGATCCCTGCTTTAATCTGATGACAGGGAACATAAAGAAGCTTTCAAGCTGCTGTGGAGAAAAGGTGTTGTCTTTTGTATACAGAATCCACTAGTTGTAGTGTGATTATTTGAGTGAACATTTCACACGATCCCTTATGCACGGCTCTGTGCTCTGGCTGTGTCTCTTGCTCTCTCAGCAGCAGCCTGGCTTGTTTACATTTGATTCTTAGCAGATAAGGCACGTCCTGGCAAAACCCCTTTAAAGTAGTTTGGCAATTGTTTTCAGTATAAATGTTTTCTAAGTGTATCGCAAGTCAGTCTTGCGTTTACATCATGGCACTGGATGCAATTTGAGAAGTTGCCGTGCTAACATTATTACTTATCAGTCAATGCTCAAAAAATAATTAAACTGTACTGAAGAGCAGCACCACATTTCTAAACAGTTACTGACAGTGACATTTTTAGGAATAAGGTTTACAAATTTGATAAATTTGCTGTAGCGACTTATCGTATTTTCATGCTTTCATATGGATTATTTTTCATTGAAGTGGCTAAAAAGTGTGTGTGGGGGGGAACCATCCCCCACCCAGAAAAAAAGTGGGGGGACCAGTCCCCTCCACCCCCCCCCCCTCAATGTACGCCTATGGGCAGCTTTAGTCTGAGCTTTCAGAAACATGCATGGATTCTCTTAAAAGGGGTTTTATCATGATAAATCTAACAAATATTTTATGGAGGGCAAACTAAATAAAATATAACCTTTATTTCGAAATTATTAAAAACTATATATATTCAAATTCAATATTTTCAATTAAAATACTGTGTGACAGAATAGTTATGCAGAAACCGCCATGTATGTTAAACAGCAGAAAAGTATCAAATAATCATAACATGTAAGGGCTTGTTCACACGACGTTTTTGTGATCCGTTTTACGGATCCGAAAAACGGATCTAGCAATTGTCAGTGTGATTAACGTTGCTTTCAATGGCAAAAGCGAATCACTGTTCACACGAGTGATCGCCGATGCGCTTTTCGGATCCGTTTTTAGAATTGACGTCAATTCTTCTTGCGTTTTATGCAAGAGAAATCCCCATAGGAAATAATGTGAGTGCGTTTTGGCATCCCGAAAGCGGATCCAAAAGCGCCGCATACATTTGGGTGCGTTTTGGATCCGCTTTCCAAGCCAAAAACGCATCCTAAAACGCATTGATTTAAATAAAATAACATTTGAATATTATGTTTGGATTATATTTAGTTTATAAATTTAATATAATTATTATATAAATGTATATAATATATATTTATATATAATATAAATATACTTTTGTATAGTATTTATATATAATATAAATGTATATATTATAAATGTATATAATAGTATATAAATTGTATAAATATATATATATATATGCATACTAAATATATATTTACGTTAATAAATGATTTAGTTTATAAATGATTGTATTAATTAATTTACATGGGGTGGGTTTGAAAACTATTGGTTGATTTAAAAAAAAAAAATAGAGGGGGGGGCGGGTTCTAAAATCATAGGTGTATGTGTAGGTGTATGTACAGTTGATTGACACTAGGTAAAAAAAGGGTTTTTCCTTGGTCATTGATAGGTTATATTATATTTAAATTGCAGTTTGATAGGTTGATTTAAATAAAGCATTGAAAAAACGGATCCAAAAAACGGATGCAAAAAAAACGCATGCAAAACGCATCCAAAAAAAAGGATCAGCTGTTGCGTTTTCAGGATCCGCTTTTTGGATGCAGTTTGCATCCAGTTTTCGCAGGTTAAAAACGGATCCGTAAAACGCATCCAAAACGTCGTGTGAACGAGCTCTAACAGGGACAAGATACTAGTGAGTTTATAAGAGAGGAAAAACTCGATACGGCACACCAGAGCTGTATTTAGACGTTAGGAGCCATACGCTCTGGGTCTACATCTACTTCTGCACCGCCACTCTGCATGCCTAACAACTTTGTCCCCTGAAGAGGTAGTGGTAGGTACCGAAACATGTTGGGATATATTTAAAGGGGTTGTCTCACTACAAAGATTAGCTTTCACCATGTAGGGAACAGTAAATAAAGATGTTTTCCAAATATATTGAGTTGTTCATTTTCTTTTGTTAAGGAGCTACAAGTGATTTTATCACCTTCCTGGCTCTCTCTGGTTCCCCTAGTGACCGACCTGTGTACTTCTCCCCCCTGCTGTTTGTTCTATATGATAGCAGGGAGTGACTTCATCACACAGGTCACAGCCAGCACAGAACTGCAGATAGTGAGAGCTTTTTATCTAATCTTTCAGACAAAAGACAGTAATTATTCTGTTTACTTCAGATAAATCTCCTCCTAGCAGTTCCAGAGAAGCTTCTGAGCTAATCTAGACGAATTAACAGAAGTCTGAATACACTGAGCTCATATGCTTATTACAGACAGCTTGACCAGGAAGTGACAGAGCAAAGCAAGATTATTTCATTCATGCATCCTATGAAACTCTGAGATGAGACAATCCCTTTAAAGTAAGACCAATGCTTTTCATCCCTTGCTTTATCTCTATCATGTTTAGGGCAATATAGGGACAGGTTTCGGACGGGATCATCCTTATCAGGACGGTTTTTGGCCCGTGTGTTAGGTTAGGTGATTATCAGGATACAACACAGGGTTTAATAGGGTTATATTATTATAGTACCCCATAGAATTTTTTTCATACCATAAGAGTTTTTCCACTCTTATAAACTCACTAGTATCTTGTCCCTGTTACATGTTATAATTATTTGATACTTTTATGCTCTTTAACATACATGGTAGTTTCTGCATAACTATTCTGTCAAACAGCGACTCAATATAAGTATTTTAATTGAAAATATTGAATTAGAATATATATATAGTTTTTAATAATTTCGATATAAAGGTTATATTTTATTTAGTTTGCCCTCCATAAAATATTTGTTAGATTTACCTTTTTCTGGCGCTTATGGAATTATACCTCCATACAATATTTTTGTAGAGGTTTCTGTGCTGGGTTTTATCATAAAGTAAAATTGACGTGGGAAGCTTGCAAATGAAATAATAAACATTGTCATCATTCATCATTATTAAAAAAATTCTGCCCCTTTTTTGTTTTAGCTGCTCCCTTGGTGACCCCATTTTTAAAACCGCCCCCCGGGGAATCCCCCCCCGGGGCCCAAAAGAGCTCCTCACCGGGGTCGCAAAACCCTCAAATCACCTCCCCCTTCAGGCAGCAACAGAGCGTTAAAACCCCAGCTGCTGTAAATTCCCCTTTTCCCGTCCCTGTCCTCCTTAGTAATTAGCCCAAACAGTGCAAATAAAAAAAAAGAAACCTCAATGAGGCTGTGCATTTTTAAAAAAAAAAAAAAATCCACATTTATTTCCCACAAGGATTTAAAACTAAGACCCCTATGGGCCCAAAAAGGGGAAATGCTAACAACTCAACCCACTTTTATCTACTCACAGCCTTTTTATGAATAGAGTCCGCAAAAGTGGGGAAAGCATAGCTTTTTTTTAAGTCTCTGGTTTACAGATAGCAGTTTTAAAAAAATCAAAAACCCCCCTTTTTAAAAACACGAAAACTGAAGCAGGGCAAACCAGACAAGAAAATGCCTTTTTTCGAAAAAACCCCCTTTTTAAGCCCAATTGACTTCCGGTTTTCCCGGGGTCCGCCAAAGCTTTTACCGCCCAAAGGGAAACACCCGGACATCGGGCAAAAAGGCCAAAAAAAACCCGGCATTTCAAAAACCCCCCGAACCCCCCGGGCGGACGGAAAAACCCCTGAGGACCCACCCCGGGCAAAGTCCCGGCAAGGGGGAGGACCTCCGCCCGGGGGGGTCTAACAGCGGGGGGCAGAAAAACCCCGCAAAAACCCCGCGCCCCGGGCGCCCGCCCCAGGCCCTCAGCAAAGCCGGAAGCAAACACCCAGGAGAAAGGCGCCCCGGGCACTGCCCCGCAGAAACCCCGCCGACATCCCGGTTATTTTTTTGGGGGAAAGACCCAGGGCAGCTCCCCGACAGCATCCCTGGGCCCCCCGGCTAACCCCTCCCCGGACACGACGGGAGATTTTAAAAGCCCCCCCATCAGGCGCGGCAGCACTATAACCCCAACAGCATAGCAAAAAAAATAAAATTTAAAAAAATTGGGGGCACTGCTTAACCCCCCCTTTTCCCCCAAAAGGGTCCCCCGTTTTCC
>JAODAL010024214.1:0-61027 GCA_025379985.1 Phyllomedusa bahiana | reverse complement strand
CCCTCCCGGGTACCGACAGAGCCCAAGGAATATCTCAACAGTCAGCCCTGGGGACCTAAAGTAGCCCCAGGGCTGTATATGTAACAAGCCTGCAGTCAGGGCAGACTGTGTGCTGCCCTTACTGCTGCTTGTGTCTAACTGACACAAATTGTAATGTATTAGAATATATGAATATGCTAATACATTACTAAATCTAAAAAAAATTGGAAAATAGTTATCTCTTCATGGGATTTGT
Organism: Phyllomedusa bahiana; assembly: GCA_025379985.1. Taxonomy (NCBI): domain Eukaryota; kingdom Metazoa; phylum Chordata; class Amphibia; order Anura; family Hylidae; genus Phyllomedusa; species Phyllomedusa bahiana. The sequence goes on along the minus strand of JAODAL010024214.1, from coordinate 60,792 downwards.
AAAAAAAAAGTAAAAAAAAAAACAAAAAAATATGATAATAAGATAATAAAAATAAAAAAAAATTTTGAAAAAAAAAAAAATTGTGCTTCATTACACACAAAAAAAAACCCCCCCTCGAAAAAATAAAAAAGTTGCGAAAACGGTTTTTTTTTTAAACGCAAGGAGGCAAAAACTAAAAAAAAATGTGCTGGTCATGAAGTACTCTTCAGGCCTGGGGCTTAAGGGACTAATAAACAGAAATCGTCTGCAGAAGAAATTACATAACATATATTTAAATGAATGAGTAACATTGTAATACATAGTCTTGTGGATTCCTCCGGTTCATTTGAAATAGCTTTGCCGGCTCATGTAGGAAACCATGGAATAGATCTCCCTCCATAAGGTCTGTATATCCTAACATAGCTTATGGACAGGGGTTGTCTTAATGGGGTAACCCATTTTAGTCCCAAAAGAGTCACATGTACCTGCAACTTTCATGTGTCTTAAACATGTGATGATGGAAATAATCATGAAGACAAAAAATAAAGTACATGGTTCTCTTTTCCATAAAAAGGTCAGTGTGCTGCCACAAACCTTCCTAGTCAAACTTTTTTCAAAAAAATAATACAGGTAGTAAATATTTATATAAGTAAGTAAAGTAGTCAGTTCACTTTCACCCAACAGGCATCCTTTCTATTTAGCAAAATAAATGACCTTCACCACATAAAACAATGACTCCTACACTCCTAGCAGTTTTCTTTTAACATAATGCCATTTCCACTGCTATGGAGAATACTAAGGCGCTCAGCAAGATTTTGTACTGGTTTTGTAATCAACAATAATAGAACAGTGATTAGTGATGTTATCTGAGTAATCAATACACCATACATTTCTAAATAATTCGTATTAATGAAATACTGAACACAATGCTTTCATTTTTTAAATTTGGTTTTTAAAAGGATCAGGCATTGAGGAATAAAAACCCTTTGATAAATAATTAAATACCTATCAAGGGTCCGTTTTTTTACAGTTTCCCTTTTGTATTAAACTGCTGTTGTAAAGTCTCAGCAAAGCTATTTCTACATGATAGATTCGTCTAAATCCTATGTATTTTACTGGCTTGTAATATGACAAGTTATGGCAAGAAACTCCTGAAATCAATATAATATGCAAAGTACAAATAATATACCAAGTACATAGGATACATGGTGGTCTGAAACTTATTGCTAAAACGGAATGCAAAATTCCATAAACTACTGGAAGTTCTGCATAGGAGAGAAGATGCTGATTTCAAATATGTTATTTTATTTCAGTACTCACTGGCATTTCCCCAGAGAACATAGTCCTCTTCATTTTTATCACCTGGCTTATGGGTCCCTGTAGTGAAATGGCATGCAGCACACGGACAGTTTATGGGCTTACTCTGGAAGGATGCAAGTGGAAAGTATTGCTAGAATCTGGCCCTGTTTGGTTTGACATGCATTCGACTTTTTAAAAAAATTGGGTTTGGAATGTCCTGAACTTGAATTTTTGCTCTAGCCTTAAAGGTAACTTGTTTTCGTTATTCTATATGAGAGCAGGATATGAATGAAGGAGAGAAGTTGTGCTCTGTGATTTATGTGATTTGGTGCAGGATTTTTAACTAAAAAGCAGAGCAAATACTAATATGACTCCTTAAAGAGGTGCTCCCACAGAAGAATTTCTAGGTTACAGGTCAGCTCATTACTAACTACCGTGCTAATTTTGTAACAAAGTTGGCTCCTAGCTAGTTCATAACTATTACCACGAAATTTCTTTGTGGGAATACCCCTTTAAATGACAGTGAAAGCCCTGCTGCCAGGTATATTGATTAACAACTTTCCCTGCATCAGTTTCTGTACAAATCAAACTGTCAATCACTGCATATGACCTGGGTAAGCAGCACTTTTTTACTGCTGAAAATGATATAATCCTCTCTATCACACAGCTCAGCTTCTCTTCCTCTGTCACATCCTGCTCTCAGATAGGGCAGCATAAACCAACTGATAGCTTTAAAAAAAAAAGTGAAAAAAGTGCAACACAAACACACACACAAAAAAAAAAAGAAAGTACACCGCCCTTTTCCCCTGTACAAATGCCAATCAGGTTTACAGGGTTACATGGTTACAGTCTATTTAGAAGAGATCGTAAGGACCGGAAGTGGGGAGGTGTCTGTCTCTATGTAAAATCCTGTCTGAAGCCAACACTGCGGGAAGATATAGGTACAGGTAATGAAAATGTGGAATCATTATGGGTAAATATACATGGGGGTAACAATAACAATATAATACTAATAGGGGTCTGCAATGGGGCCCCCAAATAAAACCCAGAACCATAGAAGATGTACTCCTCAGGCAAATAGATGAGGCAGCTAATCAGAATGAGGTTGTTATTATGGGCGACATTAACTACCCAGACATAAATTGGGAATTTGAAACCTGTAGCTTATAAAAGAAACAGGTTTTGTCAATAAAATAATGATAATTACCTTTGCCAAATGGTGCAGGAACCGACTAGAGGAAAGGCCATTCTAGACTTAATATTCACTAAAAGACCTGACAGAGTAACAAAGGTTCAGGTTGAGGGGCACCTAGGAAATAGTGACCATAATATAATACATTTCCTTTTATCCTTCAATAGAGTTTTTTTGTCAAAGAGCCACAAAAACACTGAATTTTAGGAAGGCTAATTTTACTCTGCTTAGGGAGGCCCTAAAACTTATTGACTAGGACTAGTGTTGAGCGATTATTATCGACAAAGTTGAAATCGGCACGGTTTTTATGTTGATCGGATTTTTTCGATCACGCGATAATTTAGGTTAAAATCTGTGCATAATCTATTAATATCGCCCCATTTTCAGCGCTTCCTGTCTTTTTGGTGCCCAGCAAATCACTTGAGAATAGAGCAGAGTGAGCTGTGTGTGCGACGTCATGACGGGGATGTGTATGGTTGCGATTGGCTGGAAAATCACATGACCTCGTTTTACATAGAACACCCCTTTCCTGTTCTGCCCAGTGTGGTGTCAGCATCTCATAGGAGTAGGACGTGCGCTCTGCCTGTCCAAACGCTCAGCAAACAGCTCAGCGAAATTGTTATTTTGTTCACGAGACAGCTATACTTTTAGCTGTTGTGACATTGAACTTAGTTAAAAAATTGCAAAATTTTAGCTAGTTAGGCTGAGAATTTTAAAGGAGCATCTAGCCCGTAAAGGTCATGGGGAGAGCAGGGGGGTGGGGGGGCGCGGGCGAACACAGACAAGCTCTTTAAAGGATAGTGGATATAGTGCAGCCGAGACTTTGTTTAGACATTGCAATGCAATGTCTTTTTATTAACAGTTTTCTGTTGTATGTTGGGCAGCCTGAACTTATATTAGGATACAGATCTTTTCTAGTAATTGCAGGTCTATTTGTTAGGTGCAAAACTCCACTTTTATTATCCGTATACATTTCAGATAGGTGTTTTTTAAATTTTGCCCAGTCAAGCTTTGTAGATAGAGGCACCTTGCACTTAAATTTCAATACAGCAATTTTGGCGTCACCGCAGGTCTATTTTAGGTGCAAAAAATACCGTTTATTATCCGAATAGATTTCAGATACGTGTTTTTTCTCTTTTGCCCAGTTCATGTTTGTTGATAGAGGCAACTTGCATTTTAATTTGAATTGAGCTTTTTTGTCGTCACCGCAGGTGTATTTTTAGGTGCAAAAAAAAATACCATTTGTTATCCGTATACATTTCACCCACTGTAACTCCGGCGCTGGCAGCTGAACCTGCATGTTAATTGATGACAGACGCTAGCCTGGGCACTCACCGCACCCACTGTAAGTCTGGCCCTGGCAGCTGGACCTCCGTGTTAACAGATGGCTGACGGTAGCACTGGCTCTCACGTTAGGGGCAATCAGGAGAGCTTTCAAATTTCTCTAAAAAAATCGATTTTGAAAAAGGTGATTTCTGTGAGGTTAAGTAGCGTCAAAAGGGCTCCAGGGCTGGACACAAATCGCACATTTGAGGCTTAAAAAATTTTCTGGGGCTGGAGTCACTATGAGGGTCGCATCATTTGATCTCCAGGTGAGGGCTGTCCCTAATTTACTGAAGAAGGATTTGGAGGAAAAATGAACCATTGAATTGATTGGCTGAATCACTCACACAAGCCAGGAGGGCAAATGTCTTCTCAATAAGAAGTGTTTTGGGGATGATTAGGACATTTTATTACTTATGGGGTGTGCGGACGAATTAACACATCTATACGTGTAAAAAATACCTTTAAAAACTGCAGGGAGGGGTGTATGTTGTATGTTATCACACTTGAAAAAAAAGCAAAAATAAAATAAATAAAACTTCCCTAAACACATTCTGTAAACAAATGTCAGTTACCAAAAAATATAATAAATTACAGTGACTGTACAAAATAGCATAGTGCCACTTTGTGATCTGTGGGTCAAACAGGTTTAGGGGTCATGCTGTGGTACAGGACAGTCAATGTCCAGTTCAACTAAAATGGTGGTTGAAAGACTCCTTTTTCTTGCACTTTTTAATCTGTGGGTCAGACAGGTTTAATGGTCATTCTGCGGTACAGGACAGATATAGTCAAGTCCAGTTCAACTAAAATGGTGGTTCAAAGCTCCTTTTTGTGGCACTTTTTAATCTGTGGGTCAGACAGGTTTAATGGTCAAATTTTGCGGTACAGGACAGGGCTAGTCATGTCCAGTTCAACTAAAATGGTGGTTCAAAGACTCCTATTTCCAGGACTTTTTAATCTGTGGGTCAGACAGGTTTAATGGTCATCCTGCGGTACAGGACAGATATAGTCAATGTCCAGTTCAACTAAAATGGTGGATGAAAAAATCCTTTTCCCAGCACTTTTTAATCTGTGGGTCAGACAGGTTTAATGGTCATACTGCGGTACAGGACAGATATAGTTAATGTCCAGTTCAACTAAAAGGGGGGGTTTTAAAAGACTCCTTTTTGCGGGCACTTTTTAAATCTTTGGGTCATGCAGGTTTGGGTCAATGCTGCATTCCAGGACAGGGATATTCAATGTCCAGTTCAAGTAAAATGATGGTCTAATCATAATGCCTTTTGGCACTTTTTAATTTTTTGGGGGATGCAGGTTTAAGGGTCAGGCTGTGGTGCAAGAAGGGATAGTGAATGGTGTGTGGGCTTTTTTTCTGTGGCTTTTATAACCTAAGTGTGGTGCCTAAGATCTAGCAGGTATCTATTTGACTGTTGTGGATATTAATTCCATCTTCTCCAGCCCTGTTTGGGTGTAAGAATGAAGGTGTTGTTCCTCTCCCCTTTGACTTTAATGGTCATCGGCGATAATCTATTATCGACTATCGGAAATCGTCTTGATAATTGCCGATATCGACTATCGACCCGATGACGATAGTCAAATTAATCGCTCATCACTAACTGGGACAATGTGTTTAAAAATGGCATATGGGATATTTTTAAAAACATCTTAGGCACCCACTGTGAGAGGTACATACCTTATGGTAATAAAATAATTAGAAACAGGAAAAACCCAATGTGGATCAACAGAGATGTAAAAGAGGCAATTCATAACAAAAAGAAAGCGTTTCAACTACTAAAGCAGGAGGGTAGTGAAGAGGCGCTAAGAAGCTATAGGGTAAAAAATAAAGTGTGTAAAATAATGATAAAGGCAGCAATGCTGAAGACAGAAAGACATATTGTCATAGAAAGTAAAACTAACCCCAAAATATTTTTTAACTCTATAAATAGTAAAAAGATTAAAACAGAAAATGTTGGTCCTTTGAAAAGTACTGAGGGCTATGAGAAAAAAGCAAACCTATTAAACAATTTTTTCTCCACCGTATTTACCGAGGATGATGACCTTTCTGTTGATGAGAAGAAGGATGAGGTAAACTCCAACTTAAATGTTTCTTGTCTAACACAGGAAGAAGTGCAGCACTGTCTTAATAAGTTTGAAAATAGACAAATCCCCAGTCCTGATGGGATACACCCGCGTGTCCTAAGAGAGTTAAGTGATGTCATAGATAGGCCCCTATTCTTAATATTTATGGATTGTCTAATAACGGGGTATGTCCCAGGATTGGCGCATAGCAAATGTTGGTGCCAATATTCAAAAAGGGGTCAGAAGTGAAAACCCGGAAACTATAGGCGGTAAGCTTAACCTCTGTTGTGGGTAAAATGTTTGAAGGTTTTCTCAGAGATGCTATCCTGGAGTATCTAACTGAAAATAAATGTATAACGCCGTTCTAGCATGGGTTTATGAAGGATCGGTCTTGTCAAACTAATCTCATCAGCTTCTATGAGGAGGTTAGTTCTAGACTGGATCGCGGTGAAGCATTGGATGTAATATATCTAGATTTCTCTTTCTCTTTGATATAGCTCCACATAAAAGCTTGGTAAGTAAAATGAGAATGCTTGGACTGGGGGAAAATGTGTGCAAGTGGGTAAGCAACTGGCTCAGTGATAGAAAACAAAACAAATTAACGGTGCATGCTCAGACTGGATCCCTGTTTACTAGTGGGGGACCACAGGGCTCAGTATTTGGGGCCCCATCCTCTTTAATATTTTCATTAATGATCTTACACAGGATTGCACAGTAGAATATCGATTTTTTGCAAAACGATCTAAGTTATGTAAGTAATCAACACAATAGAGGATAATGTGTTATTACAAAGGGATCTGGGTAAGTTGAAGGCCTGGGCAGAGAAATGGCAGATGAGGTTTAACACAGATAAATGCAAGGTTATGCACATGGGGAGGAAAAATCCATTACATGACTATAAAGGTACAAAGGAAGGCAACAAAAATAATAAAAGGACTGGGTGGACTACAATACCCAGAAAGATTAGCAAGATTAGGGTTATTTAGTTTAGAGAAAAAACGGCTTCGGGGAGACATAATAAATATGTTTAAATATATCAAAGGTCAATATAGAGATCTCTCCCAAGATTTATTTATACCCAGGACTATATCTAGAACAAGGGGGCATCCTCTACGTCTTGAGGAACGAAAGTTTCTACAGTCGTGGAGGAGATTGGGAGCATGCAGTTTGCCTACGGGAGGCTTTTTGAATATGTGAACTAGAGTCTAAAGCGCCGATAGGCTTAAATTATAGAAATGACTTGTTATACATATACTGATACTGTTGAAAAGAAATATATTAATCTTTGTATAGCCATATTAGATAAAGTTTAAATAATAAGAACAATAATGCATTTTAAAGGATACTATGTTTTGAATAGGAGGATACTATGTTTTGAATAGGAGGAAGTGACATGACAATACAACATCGATCCTCCCACTATTTAGTAAAATAGTTAACACAGCGTGGATGTAACCATAAACAAGGGCTCATAACGCGGAGCCTGAAACGCGTTGGTTTTATTGCTGCGTGTACCTTGCAACACTGGACAACAAATAAATTAAGAGTTTTTACCGCTGGATCCTGCTCATCTGTGCTTTAATTTGTGCTATTGGAGTCTCACTGCCAGAGACTTGGATCACGTGCAGTATGGAGTGCATATTACCAACGAGAGAAGCTGGTGCGGATTAACCCTCCCATGGACATGAACACTGCTTTAGAAGTATACATGTGGTGAGCAATACTCTTTCTTCTTTTTTTCATACATTGTATACCCTATAAATATGTCACATTAATTAACCTGCATGGTGAACGCTGTAAAAAAAAACAAAGAATTGCGATTTTTGTTCATCCCCCAGCAAAAAATGGAATAAAAAGCAATCAAAAACTCATATAAATGCCAAAGTTTTACCAATTACACATCTCTGTATACGAAAAAATAAAAAAGTTATGGCTATCAGAAGACAGTGATGCATAAATATTGTTTTACACAATAAAAACACTTTTTTTAAAGGGCTTCAACATAAAAAAACTATATAAACTGGGTATCGCCATAATCGCATCAACTCAGAGTAAAACTAACTTACTACATATACTTCATGGTGAGCGCTGTTAAAAATAAAAAACACTACTAAGATTGCAGCATTTTCTTCACCCAGCCTTCCAAAAAACGGATTTAAAACTAATCAAAAAGCCTTGTCCCCCAAAAAATGATACCAATAACATGGTCAATAGAGATGGGCGAATTTCTCAAAAATTCGATTCGCCGAGTTCACCAAATTTTCTTACAAAATTCGTTTCAACCCGAATATATTCGCTACGAATCGCGTTAAAAAACAGCTATTTCCTGGCTGCACAGAGCCTGCAGGGTGCTGTAGAACGTTGTGCCATGCTCAAATATTCAGAGGGAGCTTAGTTTGGTCTTCATACAATGCTGTGTTTTAGTATGACACGCACATGACTGCCGCCGCTCTTAGAATCGCTTCACTATAAAATTCCCTGGGCACTTTTGCCCTGGGGGGCAAAACTGACCAAAAAACTGAAGCAGGAGAGCAGAGCGATAAAGTCATGGCAGCGCCAGCTGGAAAAAAACAAGCTGAGGGCTAAGATCCTACGATAGCGTCAAAAAACACAGTAGAAGGTTACTGGAGCCGGCACAGGTCTCAGCACAGTAAGGGGACATCGCAGCAGGGCTCACTCCACGAGGCCAGAGCTTTAAACCGTCACAGAATATGACAGAACCTGTTCTGTTAACCACTGATACATGTAGAGGCCCCAATCCGTCAGAATCCGCTTTCAATCGGTCAATAATCCATCAGTATTGTTAAAGCCAAAAACAAACAGGAGTTGATCCAAAATAGAGATGACCAGTAAATGGGATATTTTCATGTCTTCTGTGTTCTGTATCCACTCCTGCTTTTGGCTAGACAATCCTGATCCTTCCCATTCCTTCTGACAGGTGAAAAGAAGTGGAAAACTAAACATAGCGGCAAAGTCATAGAGTGGTGAGGGTGTAAATAGCATTAAGAAACCACAGGGTGTTCCAGTGAGACAGCGGTCACTTGGCAGCAGCATGATTAGGCCAAAGAGTGGCACAATGACAAATTCTGGAGGTGCAGCAACATCAGGAACCCACAAAGTGGAAAAATGACACAGTGTGGAGGTGTCGGCATCAACAGCAGCAGCAGCATGAGGTCAGAGAGAGTGGCACAATGACAAATTCTGGAGGTGGCAAACAGGAGTAGGCCACAGAGTGGCACAATGACACAGTGTGGAGGTGACGGCAGCAACAGCAGCAGCATGAGGTCATAGAGTGACACATTGACACAGTGTGGAAGTGACGGCAGCAACAGCAGCAGCATGAGGTCACAGATGAGCACAATGACACAGTGTGGAGGTGACGGCAGCAGCATCAGCAGCAGCATGAGGTCAGAGAGTGGCACAATGTCAGAGTGTGGAAGTGGCGGCAGCAGCAGCAGCTTGATGTCACAGATTGGCACAATATATTTACTATTTTGCCATAGGCAAACTTAAACTCTATCAGTTCTCTCTCTGTTAAACACTAAAACGTAACTTTTATTATATCTAACTCTTAACCTCTATACACACTATTTAAAAACCTGATCTCTAACCTCATCATTTAACCCTTTTTGCTTCTGAAAGAGGGAATAACTCCCTTTCTATTATCAAGTCTGGTGGAACCCCACCTACTAACAGGGGAGCCTTATATCTATAGCAAAGTACTAGCTCCAGTAAGGGATCCCAAGCCAACTACTTGGGCAGTCGTCCCTAATCTCATAGACACAGAACAAATAAGGCCCCCTTGTGACACCGTCTGCAGCAGGTGACACTTGTAGACAGAGGGAAGAGATCACAATTTAAAACGTCATATCTGACCTCGCCGACATGTTTCGCCAGCTAACCCTGGCTTAATCAAGCTTAGGAGGTCAATTCGGACCTCTAAGCCTTGATAAAAGCCAGGTTCGCTGGCGAAACATGTCGCGAGGTCAGTATGATCTTTTAAATTGGATTCTCCATCCCTCTGTCTACAAGTGTCACCTGCATGCAGACGATGTCACAAGGGGCCTTATTATCCAAAATCGGACCTCTAAGCCCCTTGATAAAGCCAGTTAGCTGGCGAAATAAAACATTCGCGAGGTAAGATATGACGTTTTAAAATTGTGGATCTCTTCCCTCTGTCTACAAGTGTCACCTGCTGCAGACGTGTCCCAATGGGGCCTTATTTGTTCTGAGTCCTTGAGATTAGGACGACAGCCCAATGTATTGGCTTGGGATCCCTTTACTGGAGCTAGTACTTTGCTATAGAATATAAGCTCCCCTGTTATAGTGGGGTTCCACAGACTGATAATAGAAAGGGAGTTTATTCCTCTTCAGAATTCAAAAAAAAAAGAAAGGGTTAAAATAGGTTAGAGATCAGGTTTTTAAAAAGTGTGTATAGAGGTTTAAAGTAATAGAAATAATAAAAGTTACGTTTTAGTGTTTAACAGAGAGAGAATGATAGAGTTAGTTTGGCTATGGCAATATAGTAAATATAGTGATCAAAAGTCACTCTTTATCTCTTGCGAGATTCACAATTTTTTGGTGAATTATGTGACAAGATTGGCACAATGACACAGTGGGAGGTGACGGCAGTAACACTGCCAGCATGCTTCAGAGAGTGCACAATGGACAGAGTGTGGAGGTAGGGTGCAATACCATCCTGGTAAAGATGGTGGAGGCAGATGTGAGCAACTGGCAGCAGATTGTGCAGCATAGAATAGTGGCTGAGGCATTAGTTATAATCCAACTCATGTCTTACCAGTTTTGGTAGGCGTCAAGGCTGATGTAATCTGATGCTAAAGGCATTAGTGTGTGGAAAATCCTGCCGATTTACGCCTGATTAATCTTGACAAAGGTCCAGTCCTCACCACATATTGGTTGACAAGGCGAGTTTTTCTTAGGGGTAACTATGTCCCGCCGCCGCACCTGAACACTCGCTCTGATGCCACAATACTGGTCATCTCATGACAGCTTCCCCCCCCCCCCCCCCCTCTCCAGTGCAAACTCGTCAAGTTGCGGCCACACATCCAGGTTTGGCTTCCCAGTATTCCAGCGGATCTTCTAACTGGGGGTGCAGAGTGCGTCCAAGTAGGCAACAACCTGCTGGTTAAGGGTCTACTCCAGGTCCTGCTGCTGGTTAGTGACCTCCTCACTAGACGGTGTAAGGAAGCTGCTCATCAACGACTCCAGACTTAGGTTGCTGCTGATGGAGCTGGTACTGCTCCTAAAACCCCCCCCCCCACCTTCCCACAACAAGCCGTGGCAGTGGTATGTGAGATGCGGAGGAACCCCCCCGGTCACACCTGTCAAGGATGACCATGCAGCTCCTAGAATCGGCCTACTGACTACGGAGGATTTGTCTATAGTACTTGAGTTTGTCTCCCACTCAGCAGCTGGAAACAAGCTCCCATTTTGGATCAAGTAGCAAGGGTCCCAGAGGTGGAGACGCAAAAGTCTACCCCTCTGCCGGATGGTGACTATTCGGCGTCACTAGCCAGCCAAATCAGCATGCGCGGGCCATCTGCACAAGTGACTCCTGAGGAAAACTACCTGCCTCAATTTCCACTTTAAACTGCAACAGTGCCTTGGGGTTATACTGCCTCATCTTCCTCACTCATCTACCTCCTCCGGCCTCCTGCTCCTCTCTCTGTAACCTGTGTAGAAAACCACTCATTTCACCAAACAATGCTTGTGCTCCCAAATTCCTCCTCCTCCACTTCAGCCCCCACCGACTTATGTGGCTGCGAGATGTAGTCGCCACGTCTCCAGTCCCTGTCCAGACAGATTTATTCAGCATCTGTTCCAGGACATGAAGCAGTGGAATGACGTTATTCATCCCGTAGTCCCTGGCACTGACAAATAACGTGCCCCTTCCTCAAACGGCCTCAGCAAACGCAGGTTCACGCATGAGCTGCCACTGGCTGACATCAAAGTTACACAGGGGAATACTGCTGTCCGCTTGATCATCAAAAATCGTTAATGGCCTTTCTCTGTTCATACAGTCGTCTAACATGTGCAGGCTGGAATTCCAACGGTGGAAACATCGCATATCAGCGTTGTGGGGAGCGTCTGCGCTGCAGCTCGAGGAGGTGTCCTGGCCTTTGTAGGAATGGATGAAGTGCATGCACAGTTTCCTGCCATTTTTAGAATGTCTTTAAGATCGGTGGAAGACTTCAGGAACCTTTTCACAACCAGATTGAACACTGCCCATGCAGGGGCATGGACCATCCCTTCCTGGTGCAGCCGTACACCATGTTACTCCCATTGTCCGTCACCAGTTTCGATTTGATTGCGAGAAAGCCACACATCGATTTCTTGCTGCATGACGCGAGCAGTTCTCCCCTGTGTGACTTTGTTCGCCAGGCAAACCAGGTGTAGAACTGCGTGACACCGCTGTGCCCTGCACATGTGATGATGAGCAGCACTTGTGAGGCTGAGGGTGTGGTGAGGAGGAGGGGACATTGGCGCAGGAGCAGCAGTTTGACAACGATGGAGAGAAAGCGCCTCTCCTGTCCAAGTTTTGGGGTGCTGGGCAGGAAGCACATTCACCCAGTGGCCGTAAAGGACATGTACTGGCCCGACCGTAGTTACAGCTCCACACGTCCGCGCTGCCATGCACCTTGGAAGAAACCGATAGGCTCAAGGACTGGCCCACCTTCTGTTCTACATATTTGTGAATGGCTGGTACTGCCTTTTTGGAAAATAAATTACGGCTTGGAACTCTCCACCTCGGCTCGGCACAAGCCATTAGTTCTCTGAACGGTGCAAAGTCCCAGGAAAGGGAGGGACTGCAGTACCAACAATTTGGGGACAGGACCCGTCAGCTTCTGCCCTTGGGATGGTTGGACCATACTGTTGCCCTTTTGGCAATACCCCGTTGAACGAATGCTGGCGCCATAAAGTAGCGAGGAGCAGAGCATCTGGACCGGGAATGTTTGGAAAGAGAAACAGCTCTCTTCGGCAGAGGGGGTGAGACTTGACGGCTGAAATGGCATGCGTGCCACTAGGTGCTTTTGCTGTTGCGTCGCAGCAGGATGGACCACCACGCTGAGCCACGTTTCTCCCAGGCCACTGGATGGGACTGCAGCATGTGTTGACGCAGGGCGTGTGCCAACGTTAGCCTCCTGGCCATGCTTCACTTTCTGCCCCCAAATTCTACATATACACATGTTGGGCCTCCCCCGGTGTCTTAGAAAAATGACTACTAATGCCACTGCCTCCTGAGCCCCTGTGCCCTACTTTCTTGGACCTGCGAAGCGGGTTTTCTACCCTGTTTTGGCTCCGACCTCGCACTGCTGCCACCCTGCTGACCCCCGGCCACACAACGATTTGCGGCTGCCGCCCCGCAAGCTTTACAAACCCCCTTCTCCACATGAATGCCTCTTCACCCTTCTCCAAGTCGATCGGGTACATCGTCATCGATTTGTGTTTGCCCGTCACTGCTATTCTCCTCTACGTCTCAGTATGCAGACCTACTCTTTCAACATAACCTCCCGTGCCACTCTCCTATGCACTCTCCTTCCCGCCTACTGCAAGAAGCAGGGATGTCTGCCCCACCTCTTCGCTGCCCAAGTAGCGCTGAGGTCCTCAAAGAGTTTGCCCCCCGCTGTAAAGTGGCGCTGAACCCAGACCACATAGTAGAAACTCGAGGGAACCGGACGGACAAGGGGGGTTGAGACAGGTGAGGGCGCACCCGCCCCCGGGCCAAGCCAACTAAGGTTGTGTCTGACGTTCCCACCCCCACTCTTGGCTGGGGGTTGTCAGATGTCATCTGGAGCAAGTGGATGACCTAGCCAACCTATCAGAACCCTTGGGTTGTACTGGTCAACACACGGCCTGCTAGATGACACCGGCAGTTTCTTACTCACCGAGTGACCCCTGCTTGGGCGACGTACCCTCCTTACTTATCCTCTCGAGACTGTGGCCTGCTTCCAGGAACGTTTGTGCCACTGTCACTCACATGTGAAAAGCCTGCCACCTATATATTCACATAAACTACCTTTGAACATTTTTCAGGCTTTTTTTCATATGCATTATCCTTTTAAAAACTGTAATATTTATTCTTATTATTTTATAAAAAAAACATCAATACAACAGATCGAGGGGAGTTAGATAGGATTATGGCAGTAGAATTGATACAGTTTTATATTCTCTCCTGCAGGAGCAGCGATATCATGGGATTCATGCTGTAGGAGTCATATCCACCATCATCCTTCCTCAGAGGAAGGATGATGGCGGCTACGACTCCTACAGCACTATACAACACTATCAGGATTGAGTGGATTACTAGAATTTAAAATTCCCTAATACAACAGAAAGAAAATTTGAGAATAATTGGTCATCAGAAAAAGCTGTCCCTATATTTCTATGTCCAAACAAACACTATCAGGATTGAGTGGATTACTTGAATTTAAAATTTCCAAATACAACAGGAGAAATAGAAATAATGGCGCAGAAAAAAAATAAGCTGTTCTGTATTTCTATCCCAATACAACATATTAGGATTGAGTGGACTACTTGAATCTAAAATTCCTAATACAACATGAGAATGAAATATTGCCCAGAAAACGGTCTGTATTTGGTAACCCAATACAGCACTATCGGATTGAGTGGATTACTTAAATTTAAAATTCCCTTATACAACAGGAGAAATTGAATATGACACAGAAAAGCTGTCTGTATTTCTATCATCCCAATACAACACTATCAGGAGTGCTTGGGATTCCTTGAATTTTAAAATTCCCTAATACTACCGAATAAATGGAAATAATGTGCTGCAGAAAAAGCGGTCTGTATATTCCTATCCCAATACAACACTATCAGGTATTGGAGGGATTACTTGAATTTTAAAATCCCTTATACCAACAGGAGAAATGAAATAATGGCACAGAAAAAGCGGTCTGTATTTCTATCCCAATACAACACATCAGGAGTGCGTGGATTAACTTGAAATTACAAATTCCCTAAAAACAACCGGAGAAATTGAAATAATGGCGCCCGAAAAAGCGGTCTTATTATTTTTATCCCAATACAACACTATCGGATTCAGTGGATTCTTGAAATTTAAAATTCCCTAATCAACAGGAATAATTGAAATAATGGCACAGAAAAGCATCTGTATTTCTAATCCCAAAACAACACTATCAGGATTGAGTGGATTACTTGAATTTAAAAAGTCCCTAATACAACAGGAGAAATTGAAATATTGCCCAGAAAAAGCGGTCTGTATTTGTATCCCAATACAGCACTATCAGGATTGAGTGGATTACTTAAATTTAAAATTCCCTAATACAACAGGATAAATTGAAATAATGACACAGAAAAAAGCTTCTGTATTTCATCCATACGACACTATCAAGGATTGGCGTGGATTACTTGAATTTAAAATTCCCTAATACAACCGAGAAATGAAAAAATGGCACAGAAAAAGCGGTCCTGTATTTCTATTCCCAATACAACACTATGCAGATTGAGTGGGATTTTCTTGAATTTAAAATTCCCTAATTACAACAGTAGAAATTGAAATAATGGCACAGAACAATGCAGTCTGTATTTTCTATCCCAATACAACACTATCAGGATTGAGTGGATTAATTTGAATTTAAATTCCCCTAATACAACAGGAGAAATTGAAATAATGGCACAGAAAAAGCGGTCTGTATTTCTATCCCAATACAACACCTATAGGATTGCGTGAGTACTTGAATTTAAAATTCCCATAATACAACCGGAGAACATTGAAATAATGGCGCAGAAAAAAGCGGTCTGTAATTTGTATCGCCAATTCAACACTATCAGGATTGAGTGGATTTCGGAATTTAAAATTTCCAATACAACAGGATAAATTGAAATAATGACACAGATAAAGCTGTCTTTATTTCTAATCCCAATAACAACCCACTATCAGGATTGCGTGATATTACTTGAATTGTAAAATTCCCTAGAGTACAACCGGATAAATTGAAATAATGTGCACAGAGAAAGCCGTCTGTATTTCTATCCCAATACAACACTATATCGAGGATGTGAGTGGAATTCTTGAATTTAAAATTCCCTAATAACAACAGGATAAATTTAAATTATGGCAGCAGAAAATGCAGTCTGTATTATGCTATCCCAGTACAACACACTATCAGGAATTGAGTGGATTACTTGAATTAAAATTCCCTAATACAACAGGATAAATTTGAAATAAAGGCACAGAAAAGGGTAGGTCTGTATTTCTATCCCAATACAACACTATCAGGATTTGCGTGGATTTACTTGAATTTAAAATTCCCTAATACAACAGGGAGAAATTGAAATAATAGGCTCAGAAAAAAGCGGTCTGTATTTTTTATCCCAATACAAACACTCACGGATGAGTGGATTTCTTGAATTTAAAATTCCAAATACAACAGGAGAAATTGAAATAATGCTACAGAAAAGCGGTCTGTATTTCTATCCCAATACTAACACAATCAGGTAATGAGTGGAATTTACTTGAATTTAAAATTCCCTTATACAACAGGAGAAATTGAAATAATGTCACAGTAAAAAGCGGTCTGTATTTTTATCCCAATACAAACACTATCGGGATCAGTGGATTTCTTAATTTAAATTCCCTAATACAACAGGATTATTGAAATAATGGCACAGAAAAAGCAGTCTGTATTCTATCCCAATACAACACTATCAGGATTGAGTTGGATTACTTGAATTTAAAATCCTAATACAACAGGAGAATTGAAATATTGCCCATTAAAAAGCGTGTCTGTATTTGTATCCCAATACCAGCATATCGTATCAGTGATTGATGGATTTACTTAAATTTAAAATTCCTAATACAACAGGAATAAATTGAAAATAATGACACAGAAAAAGCTGTCTGTATTTCTATCCCAATACAACACATATTCAGGATTGCGTTGATTACTTGAATTTTAAAATTCCCTAATACAAACGGAGAAATTGAAATAATGGCACAGTAAAAAAGCGTCTGTATTTTTCTAATCCCAAACAACACTATCATGGATGAGTGGATTTCTTGAATTTAAAATCCCTAATACAACAGATAAATTGAAATAATGGCACAGAAAATGAGTCTGTATTTCTATCCCAATAACAACTACTATCAGGATTGATTGGATAAATGAATTTAAAATTCCCTAAATAAACAACAGGAGAAATTGAAATAATGGCGCAGAAAAAGCGTTCTGTAATTCTATCCCAATACAACACTATCAGATTTGCGTGGATTACTTGAATTTAAATTCCCTAATACAACCGAAAATTGAAATAATGGCCAAGAAAAAGCGACTGTATTTTTATCCCAATACAACACTATCAGGATTGAGTGGATTTCTTGAATTTAAAATTTCCTAATACAACAGGATAAATTGAAATAATGACACAGAAAAGCTGTCTTTATTTCTATCCCAATACAACACTATCAGGATTGCGTGAATTACTTGAATTTAAAATTCCCTAATACAACCGAGAAATTGAAATAATGGCACAGAGAAGCGGGCTGATTTCTATCCCAATACAACACTATCAGGATTGAGTGGATTCTTGAATTTAAAATTCCCTAATACAACAGGATAAATTTAAATAATGCACAGAAAATGCAGTCTTTTTTGTATATCTATCCCAGTACACACTATCAGCGATTGAGTGGATTTCTTGAATTTAAAAATTCCCTAATACAACAGGAGAAATTGAAGATAATGGTCACAGAAAAAGCGGTCCCCTGTATATTTCTATCCCAATACAACACTAACAGGATTGCGTGGGATTACTTGAATGTAAAAATTCCCTAATACAACAGGAAATTTGAAATACGGGCTGCAGAAAAAGCGGTCTGTATTTTTATCCCAATACAACACTATCGGGATTCAGTGGATTTCTTGAATTTAAAATTCCCTAATACACACAGGATAAATTGAAATAATGCACAGAAAAAGCGGACATTATTTCTATCCCAATACAACACTTCATGATTGCGTGGATTACTGAATTAAAATTCCCAAATACAACAGGATAGATTGAAATAATGTGCGCAGAAAAAAGCGGTCTGTATTGTATCCCAATACAACACTATCGGAATTGAGTGGGATTCTTGAATTATAAAATTCCCTAGATACACAGGATAAATTGAAAATATGGCACAGAAAAAGCATCTGTATTTCTATCCAATACAACACTATCAGATTAAGTGGATATACATGAATTTAAAATCCCTAAAACATAGAGAAATTGAAATAATGCACAGAAAAGGAGTTCCTGTATTTCTATCCCAAAACAGCACTATCAGGATTGCGTGGATTACGTCGATCTTTAAAATTCCCCTAATTACAACCGGGAGTAAATTGAAATAATGGGCGCAGAAAAGCGGTCCTGTATTTCATCCCAATACAACACTATCAGGATTGAGTGGATTGCTTGTATTTAAAATTCCCTAATACAACGGGAGTAATTGAAATAATAAGATTCTTGTGTCAGCTCACCTGTTTCAGCAGTTAACCCTGGTGGAGACACAGTAAGGAATAGACCAGTATCTTCCTTTCCGTAGTTCAACAAACATCCCTGGATATCGTGTACCAGCTTTCAAACCAGGTAAGGGGTGGGGGGGGAGTCCATCAAAAAAATCCTTTATATGAAAAAACTTATTTTGGAAATTTTTAAAACATATGACGATTCCTCAATTAAAAAAAAGGGTGTAACACACTTGGAGTGGTATAAAGATTTAGTACCCATAAACTTTGCCGACGTTTTCGAAGGAGAAACCTCTCTTCCTCAGGCTGTTAGGTTTAAAAAATTCCAAATAAAAGCTTTCTATAAAAATTTTTTTGTTGACTGGAACTTCCCCCCCTTACCTGGTTGGAATCTGGTACACCTACCCCAGCGGATGTTTGTTGAACTAATTTGGAAATACTGACGCAGAAAAAGAGCTCTGTATTTTCCTATTCCATACAACACTATCAGATTGAGTGGATCACTTGGACTTAAATCCCCTAATACAACCAGAGAAATTGAAATAATGGCACAGAAAAAGCAGTCTGTAATTCTATCCCATAACAATGCTATCAGGATTGAGTGGGATTTTTTAGAAACTGAAATTCCCTACAATACAACAAGTGAGATTGCAATGCGCATCGGGGCAGAATTACAAAACCCACCCTGGACGACCAGTGAGAAGACACCACAAACTAAACAAAATGATAACCGTGGCATTACATTTAGGCAACTGAGCCCCAGTCTCTGATAAAAGCAGCATCTTTCAGGATAAGTTGTATAGAGCAAAGGGATCCAGAACGCTGAGTGAGAAAAGTGACAGACATATAGTGGTTTTCTCCCCTTCCCCACTCACTGAATAAAGCTGTATAATGAGATCTGTATAGCAGTAGATACAGATCACTGAGTGAGGAAGTTACAGACTTATAATGGTCTTTTTCCCCCTCCCCAATCGCTTATTAAAACTGTATAATGAGAGCTGTGTAAGATCCAGCTCAGCAGCACAGGCGCTATGCCGAGACACAACGAGAGGAATGTGGAAGCTCAGGTGCCGTCCGGACTTATATAGTGCTGTGACGTCACAGAATCCCGCCGGTCTCTGATTGGCTTCATGTCTGCACATGTCATTGAGGGTCCTCCTTTCTTCCTCCCAGAGTTCTTTGCCCCATGTAACGCCATGTGCTTGCGGTCATTTTACAAAAAAAAAAAGACGCTTCGTTTCCACGATGTACCATAAACTTCAGCTTCGTGTAGAAACGAAGTTTTCTTGAAATTCTAAATGAATTCCACTTCGTTAGAATCGATTCGCCCATCTCTAGTCACCCCTATATAGTGACTAATACCATCTTAATGCCAACAAAAACACAGATTAGGAACAGCACAAAAAATTCCACATTAGACCTTTAATGGTCAATATTGATGCAAAGTCCGTCCCAAGGCGAGCAAGCCTCAAACTCACCACAAATAGATTTAAAAAAAAAATGGTTTGGACAACAGCATCTTAAAAGCAGGAGTCACCTTTATTACAAAGTGAGAAACACTTTGGAATAAAGGTGACTCCTGCTTTTAAGATGCTATCGTCTAATACCATCCTAATGTCACTGACCGAGCCAGTATAGCAAGACCAATAGAGCCAATAACAACAATATACAAAGATCAAATAATGCCATCACATACCACTACCCTATAGTGACTAATAACACATACTGTTACTCATCAAATCAATATACTAAGACCAATACAAAAATACCGCCACATAACACCACTATAAAGTAACTAATTCCACCATACTGTTACGGATCAAATCAACATACCAAGACCAATATTACCAAATAATTAGAGATGGGCAAATTGATTCTACCGAAGTGGAATTCATTTAGAATTTCAGGAAAACTTCGGTTCGGAACGAAGTCAACTTTGGGGTACTTCGGTGAACGAAGTGTGCTTTTGATTGATAAAATGGCGCGAGCACATGGCGCTACATGGGCAAAGCACTCTGGGAGGAAGAAGGGCATTGCCCGCATGACATGTGCAGAGGTGAAAGGGCCCAAACAGAGACCGGCGGGATTCTGTGACGTCACCGCACTAAAATAGTCCGGGCGCGACGCTGGGAGCTCATACCGCTCTCACTGTACTGATCAGGGAAGGTGCTGCCACGGCTGATAGCTCTTACTGAAGAATTGATTTTTTATATAGCGATTTCTGTGGGGTGTCTCAGCTTGTCTCAGAGACTGTTCTCTTAATGTTCTATTTCTAATTTTTTGGGGTATTGGATCTGAAATCCAGTGTGCGTCCACTGCGCTGCATAAAACATTCAATATCCAAGTGGGATCTAAGCCAGTTCCTGTTGCATTCATTTAAAGAAACAGCGTTTTTACAATACAAAAAACCACTTCAAATTTTTGGCTGCTCAATTCTATTGCGCAATTACATCCATTAATTTAATTGCTTTTTGGTGGTGACAAAAATAAACCGTCTTTTTCAACGAAAAAAATATAAAAAATTTTTTGTAGCCAATTCACAAGCAAAAAGTTAAAAACTGCTCGGGTTTTTTGGGGGAAGAAAACAACGCATTGTAACACGCACAAAAGTTCCTATTTTTGGGTCGGCTAAATTCTTTGGGCATTTACTCATGGGGTTTTTTTAAATTGTTTTGTGGGGGTTGCTGCAAAAAACCCGTTTTTTAAGCAAATTTTAATTTTTTGTAGCCAAATTTCACCCGAAAAGGTTTAATTAAAACGGGTTCCTTTTTTTGTCTAAAAAAACGCTTTACATACAAACACTATTTTGCGCTCAACTTTTGGCGAAAAACTCCAGGGGGTTAATTAAGCTTTTGTTTTGCGGGGTGGCACAAAAATAAAACCGTTTTTTTAAAAACGCCAAATATATAATTTTTCCTGTAGCAACCAAGCAAATTTTTTAATTACAACGTATCTCTTTTGTGTGGCGTAAAAAACACGAATTGAAAACACGCTACAAAGCTACTTTTTTGGCGGCTCAATTCTTTGGCGAATTTTTACACCGGGTTAATTAAGCTTTTGTTTTGCTGGTGTGCTGACAAAAATAAACCCTTTTTCAACGCCAAAATATATCCTTTTTTTTCCTGTACCAAATTCACAAGAAAAAGGGTTAATTACAACTGTATCTTTGTGTTTTGGGCGTAAAAACACGAATTGTAACAGCTAAAAAGCACTAGTTTTGCGCTCAATTTTTTGGCGCAATTTACACCAGGGTTAATTAACGTTTTTTGCGGGTGTGCTGACAAAAAAAACCGTCTTTTCCAACCCAAAAAAATACATTTTTTCCTGTAGCCAAATTTTTAAAAGCAAAGGTTAATTACAACTGTATCTTTTTTTGTGGCGTAGAAACACGAATTTAACAGCACAAAGCTACTAGTTTGTGGGGCCAAACGGCGCAATTTACACCCAGGGTTAATTAAGCTTTTTTTTCTGGTGTGCTGAAAAAAAAAAACCTCTTTTTTCAACCCCAAAAAAATATATCATTTTTCCCCTGAGCCAATTCAAAACAAAGGGTTAATTACAACTGACTCTTGTTGTGTCTAAAAAAACCAATTAAAACATGCTAAAAGCACATTTGTGCGGCCAATTCTTTGGCGCAATTTACATCCGGGGGTTATTAAGCGTTTTTTTTGCTGGTGCTGACAAAAAAAAACCCCTTTTTTTTTCAACCCCAAAAAATAAATAAAATTTTCCTTTACCTAATTCACAAGCAAAGAAAAATTCAACAAACTCTTGTTGTGTGCCGTAGAAAACCGCAATTTAACACGCAACAAAGCTACTGTTTTGGGGCCAATTTTTCCAAATTTTTACATCCGGGGTTAATTAAGCTTGTTTTGCTGGGTCTGACAAAAATAAACCCTTTTTTCAACCCAAAATATTACATTTTTCTGTAGCCAAATTAAAGAAAAGGTTAAAATTCAACTGAAATCTCTTTTTTTGGGGCGAAAAAAAAACCCCAAAATTGAAACACCTAACAAACTAAGTTGTGCGGCTCATTCTTGGGGAAATTTTTAACATCCGGGGGTTAATTAAGCTTTTTTTCTGGTGTGCGACCCCAAGAAACCGCCCTTTTTTACGCCAAAATATTACATTTTTTCCTGACCAATTCAGTCCAAGGTTAAAAAGCCTGTTTGTCTTTTACATTTAGTAAAACACACAGTGTTTTAAAAACGGCACATACAAGAAAATTTTTTTCCTGGCCATTTTGGAGCGCTTTTTATACCAAGGGTTACCCAAGTTTGTTACGGGGTTTTTCATTTGGATCAAAAAGGGGTGATATTTATCAATACAATATACCAAACAGGTCGTACATTTTAGAACAAACAATGCCCAGACAAGAGGGGGGGGTTTTTGCACCTGCGAGTGGAGAGGCAAAACATTCCGAACGGCCCAGCTCGCAGCACAGCAAGGGGACGCCCAAACGGGGGCACTCGGTAGGCACAACTGCATCTAGCGGCCGGGTGTGTTCAGAAACCCCAAGGTTCTTGATTGGTTGACTAGGTCATCCCTTCCTCCCAGAGACTCTGACAACACCACCAAAAGAGCGGGGGGAACCTCAGAAAAAAACCCCCCTTTTTTTGGGCATGGCCCGGGGAGCGGGTCACGGCCCCACCTGCCCCTCAACCCGCCTCTGTCCCATCCGTTCCCCTTTTCCCAGAGATCACTATGTGGTCGGGGCCAGCGCCACTATAACGAATGAAAATTTGGGGGGAGGGCAGTCAGCACTACTTGGCAGCAAAGAAAGGGGGCCAATATCCCCTGCTTTTGCAGTAGGCGAAAAGTATAGATGTGGAAGGGGGGAGGGGGGTCATGTGTAAAAGGTCGCCTCGCATACCAAGACCGGGTGATGAGGACAGCATGACGAGAAACACAAATAGATAATGTAGACACCGCACTTGGGACCCGGGGTGAGGAAAAGGGGCTTCATCATCGCGGGGAAAGAGGGCGTCAGCTTGCCGTCAGCGCAGGCAGCCAGCAAGGGGGGTTCGGTGGCCGGGATTCAGCGGGGATAGCACAGTGGAGGTCGGAACCAAAAGCGCCAGGGGGTAAAAACCCCCTTTCGCAGGTCCAAGAAAGAGCGGCACGGGGGGTCAGCAGGCAGCGGCGGAAATATCACCAGTGCGGAGTGTTGGCGGAAAATCCGAACCGGGGGTGTGGCATTTTTTTTTTGCTAAACACCGGGAGGAGCCAAATAGGGGTAATTAGAATCTGTGGCAAAAAGCGAAGCGTGGCCGGGGAGAACGTTGGCCCCAAACGGCCCTGTGTCCCCCATCCGGGGGCCTGGGAAAACGTGCTCAGATGTGGGTGGTCCATCCTGCCGCGCACAACACACAGCACAGCGCCCAGTGAAACCAGCCTTTGCACCAGTCAAGCTCCTCCCTCGCAAAGGGAGCTTTTCTCTTTACACTCTCCCGGTCCAGATCTCCGCCCTCGCACTCATGGCGCCAGCAGTCGTTCACAGGTTTGCAAAGAGACAACAGTATGCCCCAAACCACCCTAAGGTGCAGCACTGACCGGCCCCTTCCAAGTTTTTGGGTATTGCACTCTCCCCTTTCCCAAAATGGGGTTTCCCCAATTTCAAAGGGAACAATGGCTTGTGCCGGCCAGATGGAGTTTCCCAAAGCCTAATTTTTTTTCCAAAAAAGGCAGTACCACACTTCATAAATATTTGAACAAAGGGGGGTCAGTCCTTGAGCTTAGGTTGTTCCAAGGGGGCAGGCAGCGGGACTCTGGAGCTGTAAAAACGGTAGGGCCAGTACTTTTCCTTTACGCCCATTTGGGGAAGTGCACCTGCCCACACACCAAAAACTTTAAGGAGACCCCCTTTTCCCTCCTCCACGTTTCAAACTGTCCCCCTGCCCCAATTCCCCCTCCTCCTCCTCCCCCCACCCCCACTCACCTCCACAAACTCCCCCCCATCATACCACATTGTGGGGGCACGGGTGCCCCACGCAGTTCACACCTGGCTTCCCTCGGCGAACGAAGACACGGGGGAGGAACCCCGCGTCATGCAGCAAGAAATGGGTTTGGCTTCCCCCCGCACCAACTGAAAAACGGAACCATGGTGACGGAAATGGGAGGAACATGGTTTCCGCGCCGCACCGAGGAGGGATGGTGCAGCCCCGCAGGGCCCGTGTTCAATCGGTTTGTAAAAGGGGTTCCGAAACTTCCACCGATCTTTAAACTTCTGAAAATGGCCAGGGAAAATTTTCATGCACTTTATCCTTCCTAAAAGCCAGAACACCCTCCTCGAGTTGCAGCGGCAAACGGCCTCCCCCCAACACACTCGAATGCGATGTTTTCCCCCCCCTGGAATTCCCGCTGCACATTTGGGGGCTGTATGAACAAGAAAGGCCCCAAAAAAATTTTTTGATGATCCGGCAGACAGAAGTCCCCCTGGTAACTTTGATGTCAGCCAATGCACTCAGCGGACACCTGCCGTTTGTTTTAGGCCCTTCAGGGGGGGACGTTATTTTCAGTCCCAGGACACGGGGAAAATAAGTCATTTCCACTGCTTCATGTCCTGGAACAGATGCTGAAAAAACGTCCTGGGCAGGGACTGGAGACGGGCGACTACACCTGGCCACAAGAGTCCGGGGGGGACTAAATGGGGGAGGGAGGAGGAGGACATTGAGCAAAGCATTGTCTGGGGAAATGGGGATTTTCTACCCCGGGGACACGAGAGGTGGAGCAGGAGCACGGAGGAGGTGGGTGGGGGGTGAGGAAGACGGGGGGATGACCCCCCAAACACCCTGGGATATACATTTTTAAATGGGGGCGGGACCCCTTCGGGGTCAAATTGTGCAGAGGCCCCAGCATGCCTTTTTTCCTGCTAAACAAACCCCCAATAGTCAGCATCCGGGAGAGGATGACTTCGGCTCTCCACCCTATTGGGCCCTCGCTAAAAGGGCCAAAATGGAGCCTTTTTTCCCAGCTAATGAGAGGGAAAAAAAATCAAATCTAGGGAAACCTCCTAAAACAGTTGGGGCCGTC
The DNA here is from genome assembly GCA_025379985.1 of Phyllomedusa bahiana. Classification (NCBI taxonomy): domain Eukaryota; kingdom Metazoa; phylum Chordata; class Amphibia; order Anura; family Hylidae; genus Phyllomedusa; species Phyllomedusa bahiana. The sequence goes on along the minus strand of JAODAL010024214.1, from coordinate 35,376 downwards.
CCATTGCGGCAAGTCCCTCCTCTGACAGGTCTGACCGGGGGGTCCTCAGCGTCACTATACTCCGCGGCTGCTGGGGGAAGGGTGGGGGGGTAGAGCCCTACCCCCTCCACAGAGTAACCTAAGTCTGGAGTCACTGATGACACTTCCTTCACCCCCTAGTAGGAAGGGGATTCCCCCAGTACACCCAGGACCGGGCAGTCCCAACCAACAGGGTTTGTGGCCTACTTGGACAGCACTCTGCCCCCCATTTTGAAAATCCGCTGGGCTATGGCAGCCAAAAAGGAGTGGGCCGCAACTTTCCGATTTGCAGTGGAGAAGTTTTCCTCCCGGGCCCTATTTGGCATCAAAGGGGGGGTTTCAGTGCGGGCGGGGGGATCGTTACCCCAAGGAAACCCGCTTCCACGGGGAAAAATTTGGGCGATGACCTTGCAAGAAGAATCAGGCGGGATCGGGCCAGGATTTCCACACCCCCAATACTATTTTTGGGTTTTAAACACCTGCCTCACCCCTTTTTCTGATGCCGCCACCCGCCTGATCCACATAACTGCGCCAGTTTCTCCATCTGCCCACCCCATCATTCCAGGGACTGGGATGCCCCCCACCTCAACACTCTGTCATTGTGCCACTCTATACCTCTGCTCGTGCTGTTTGCCCTGACATCCACACGTGTCATGTCCCCCCTGACCCATGTGTTGCTCCGGCCCCCGTCACCCCCCAAATCTCTGTCATTTGCCACCGTGGGCCCACTTCCTTTTTTTTCCATCTCCAAATTTTCATTGGCCACTGTCGACCTCATCGCTGGCCGTGGTGCGCCCTTCCCCACACTGTTCATTGTGCCACTGGGGCCCGACCTCATGCCCACCCGCATCCCCTCCGCTTTCAGTCTTGTTCCACCCGTGGCTTCCTCCTGTTTTTTCCCTCCCAGAAGTCATTGTGCCACCCCCTGACCCTCTGCTGGTTTTACTCCTGCTGTCCCTCCACACTGTGTCTTTTTTGCCAACTGTGGCCAATACTGTTTTTGCCACCTCCAGAAAGCCCTTGTGCCCTGCCTACCTCATGCTGCTGCCCCCCGGAACCCCCCGCTCCAGTCATTTTGCCATTCTTTGGGGGTTCCTCCTGTTTTGCCACCTCCAAATGTCTTGTGCCACTGCTACCTCATCTGCTTTCCGCCGTGCCTCGCTCCAGTCTTTTTGCCATTCTGTGGCTTCCTCCTGTTTTGCCACCTCCAAAGTCATTGGGCCACTCCCGACCCCATGCTGCTGCCCCTTTACCTCCGCTCTCAGTCATTTTGCCATTCTTGCTTCCTCCTTTTTCCCCTCCAGAATGTCATTGTCCACTGCCTGACCTCATGCTGCTCCGCCGTACCCTGCCCTCAAATCATTGTGCCATTTTGTGGCTTCCTCCTTTTTGCCACCTCCAGAATTCATTGGTTGCCACTGCCAGACCTCATTCCCTGCTCCCCGTTTTACCTCCCCCTCATTACTTTGGTGGGGCCTTTCTGTGGCTCCTTCCGTTTTTGGCCACCTCCAGAAGTCATTGGGTTTTCCCACTGGGCCCTGACCTTTTATGGCGGCCCGGGGCCCCGTGACCTCCCGCTCTCACATTGTGCCATTTTTGGGTTTCCCCCTGTTTTGCCACCCCCCAGAATGTCAAGTGCCACTGCCAAACCCCATGCTGCGCCGCCGTGACCTCCCTCTCATCATTGTGCCATTCTTGGCTCCTCCTGTTTTGCCACCTCCAGAAATGTTTGTTCCACTGCCTGACCCCATCCTGCTGTTTGGGTGTGCCTTTCCTCCACACTGGTCATTGGGCCCTGTCTTACCTCATGGCCGCCCGCCTGCCTCCTTTTCATCATTGTCCATTCTGTGGGGTACTCCTTTTTTGCCACCTCCAGAAGCATTGTGCCCCCCGCCCGACCTCAGCGCTGCCACCCTGACCCCCCCTCACATTGTCCCTTTTGGGCTTCCTCTTGTTTGGGGCCCCTCCCGAATTTTCATTGTGCCACTGCCTGACTTCATGCTGCTGCCGCCGTGACCCCGCTCTCAGTCATTTGCCAAATTCGTGGCTTTTCCCCCGTTTGCCCCCTCCCGAATGTCATTTGCCACTGCCTGACCTCATCCCCGCTGCCCCCGTACCTCCGCTCTCATCATTGTGCCATTTTTTGTGGCTTCCCCTGTTTTTGCCACCTCCAAAATTTTGTCCCCCTCCGACCTATTTGGGGTGGTGCCGCCGCACCTCCACACCTGCACTAATGTTTCCACCAAAACTCTCAGCTTGTTTTTTTTTTCCAGCTTTTGCTGGATACTTTTTTCAGGGTACATTCCCCTTCAGTTTTTTTTTGGCAGTTTTTCCCTCTTAAGTGCCCAGGGAATTTTTTTAAATAAGCGATTTTAAGAGCGGCGCAGTATTGCGTGTCATACTAAAACACAACCCCTTTTATGAAACCAAACCAAATTTCCCCCCTTGCATATTAAGCGGGCACAATTTTCTACACACCCTGCAGGGGTCTGGCACCCGGGAAAAACTGTTTTTAACGGATTCGTCCCAAAATAAAAACGGGCCCGAATTTTATTTTTTTTTGAAAAAACGGGGAAGTGACCGAATCGAATTTTTGAGAAATTCGCCCATCTCTACAAATAATATACAAAGACCAAATAATATTGACACATATTACCACAACCGTAAAGAGACTGAATAAAACCATTGTACTGTTACAGAATATAAACCATTACACTTTGACCATTACCACCAAACAATACTAAACTCAGTCAAAACATCCAACCCTCAAATTGTAAGCGGGTAAGTAAACTTTTCCTATTGGTAATAAAAGCTAACTTCAGTTCATAGGTATGTAAGCCCTTTCTATAGATAAGCAGGTAGATAGGTAGGTCCCCATTAGGTAGCAATACAGGTAAGTATAAAGGCTTCTGACAATAGGTAGGTATAAAGATACCATCAGTAAGTATATAGATTCAGTGTATAAGTAATCAAGTATATAGTCCCCCCCCTTTGGGGAGCAATAAGGCTTCCTTATTTGAAGGGCACTAGTTTCCCCATTTGGGGAGCCCTCTTATTATATAGGTCCCCTCAGTAGATAGGTATATACAGTAGGAATGCAGGCTACAGTGTAGTTTTTTTATTGCGATATTTTGAGGAGGTAAAGGGACTAAAAAAAGGCAGTTTAGCCATTCAAATTTTTTTTCTTCTACTGTGTTAACCATATGGAATAAATGATGTTATATTTTAATTAGACCCCGGGCTTTTAAACTGGGGGCAAAACCAAATAGGGTCACTTAATTGCAAAATTTTTATCATTTTATTGGTAAAATGGCAACAGGGGGATGTTTTGAACTTTTAGATTTTATTTTTTCATTTTTACATCATTTTTATTTTACTTGTAGTCCTCCTAGGGTACTTAGCAACAATGGGGTTAATGCGTCATTTCTCTGCGTAATAAAAAAATTGCAGAACAAAAAAATAATGGTTATGCAGGGTGCAATATAAATAGTAACATGGTATCCATGGAGGTCTTTATTAGGCCTCTGGCTGCCATGACTACCATTTGGCACTCCACAATCTCGTGATAGTGGGGAGGGGGCGATCAGGGAATGGAACGGTGCACAGCACTATTACTTAATCCTTTAGATGCCACAACCTCATTTACCGCTGCATCTAAATGGCCAAGGTTACAGAATTGTAACAGATGGACCAGCATACCACACTAAATAGCCTTCAAAACTTACAGCATATCCAGTGTGGTATGCTGGTACTTCTGTGCTGTTTGTATGTATGTACAGTAAGTATATAGTGAGGGGGTTAGCTCAATGGTCCAGCAAAGTCCCAGGGCAATAGAGACATAGACAGGCTTTTGGATCCAAGCTTGGTTCTCTTCCGGCATTTGTTTGTATACAGTCGAAAAAAGACGTATGTCAAACAAAACCATAACAAAATAAATCCTGCTTGTCCGAGCACTAACTAGGCAGTAGCTTTCCTTGCTATAATCTTGTAGCCATAGATCAATAAGCTGGTTATGATCTGGTGTAGCCTCTCAGGCCCAAACTCCCTGACCCGTAATTAAAGACACACCTAGTCAACCAACCAGCTGACTTATATAGGCCAGTTAAACCTTGGCCTGGAACAAAGGGAACAGTCACTTACCCAACACTTTTACTGCTCCCGGTAAAACTGTCCCGGACTAAGCTGTATTCACACAGCCACTAACTGATAAACACGTAAAGCGATTAGTCCTACCTCACCGAGACCAGGTTTCCTGGTGACGTGCATCTGTCCTCACCATATATGTGTGAGAATAAAAACTTACCAGTCAGAGCCTTACTACATGCTGCACATATATATAAATATAATAATATCATATTATACGTTTCTCAGCTTTTGTCACGTCTTTCACATTGCATGATATGGCAGGCACACTGGGACTTGTAGTTCCACAGCAGTTGCTGTAGAACTAAAAGTCCCAGCATGTCTTCCACGCCAGTCAGTCTCGTGTACCATGAGGTATACACATTTCAGGCACACATTATATGTGTATCATAACATACAAAGTGTACTCCTTGACTGTAATGAAGTTTTCCCTTACTGTGCAGGCAGGAGGATGAGGTCGGCACATGGCAGGTGAAGGCTGCTAGCTTGAAGTTGGAGCAGAGCAGTGCTGTGGCTGTTCTGTGAGTCTACTACTGTTCCGCCCAGGACGCTTTAGGAGACGGACCACCCACTTACACTGCCTCTGAAGACAGCATCCTCCTCCGGACACAGTAAGAGCTCACTGCCAATTGCTGCTTGTTGCAGCTGCGATCACTCGCACAGACCCAGCGATCGCAGTTGCGTAGTTAGGGGGGCTTTTGGGCCCTCATGGCTCAAGGGCCCTATCATATTTGTGACCGCTGCAACCCCTGTAGCTATGCCACTGTGTACACCTCTTCTTAGATTGTGCACCAGCACCTTAATAGATTTAGGCTAGGTTCACACGGCTTAAAATGGGCCATATTTCGGTCCGTAATTACGCGCTGAAGTGCGCAAATTACGGGCTGAAAACGGACCATTCATTACGTTAATCCACAGTTCTCATAGAGAACTATGGATTATGTCACCTCTCCCCGCCCGGCGAATCCGCCGGGCGGGGAGATAATTGACATGTCACTTTCTCGCGGCATATACACGCCGCTAGCAGTGATTGTCTATGGGCCGGCGAAGTGCCGGCCCCCGCTCCCTCCCCCGCTCCCGCCCCCGGCCACACGGCATAATTGCGGGACGTAATTACGTCCCGCAGTTAAGCCGTGTGAACCTAGCCTTAAGGTCAAGTTTGACCATTTCAAAACAGACTTATCTTGTTGTACAACCCCCCCTTTAACACCGTAAACATCTTTCCAGTCTGAGCTCATTTTATTCAAAAACTTCCATGGCATAAGAAAGACAATTATTTTGAATACAGAAAATCCTATAGGGTATATAAAGGGGGATTTCACACAAAAAATGCCATAGGTAGTATCCAAATGGATTTTTAGGAGGAAATATAAACTCCAGTAGCACATGGGAAAAATGTATCAGGTGCACTAGTGAACAATTGCCGACACACCCATCCACTAGGAGGGCAATTGTCTCGTATTAAACTTCATATTGAATAAGTACCAGCTCACACCAGTATGCAGAAAAGCCACAATACCAGGGGGATTGCAAAAATGTAGAAATACTGATAAACATCCACTCACACACCTAATATCCATGAGGGTTATTTACTAGTATTTTTGCATTTGTGCGATCTTTCCTGTATGATATTGTGACTTTTCTGCATACTGGTTTAGACTGGTAGTTATCTAATGGGCAGGTTTAAACTAGGCAGTTGCCCCATGGATTTTGAAGTTTAGACCTTTGGTGACCTATTCCTACACCTATCACATTTTAATGAAATATTCAATCAATATGCCATCAAAATGTGAGATGGGAAGAGCCTTTTAACCCTGTACCGACATTTCACATAAACATGCCATAATGCCGTTAAGGGAATATGGAGTGGGTTTACTCATTGATTATTGCAGCTAACACGCGCCAAAAGAACGGGCTTGTTCCCTGCAGTTTTTAACCCTAGAGTCAGGATTGCAGCTTCCCATATAAGTGAATGGGGAAAACGTGCGTGCATTTTTCCTCGTTCGTTTGATCCTCCTCGAGAACAACGGCATTTCCCTTTTGTAGTGGAAGCAAAGAATGTTTCCATAGTTGCCATGTTACTGTTTCTAACACATCCTGTATCAGAAACGAAATAATCGAAGCACGATCTTGGTATGCCCAAGAGAAACTTGTGTGCACAAAGAGGAGATAAAACAGAAACAAAACAAAACAAAACAGCAAAGTATTTAGTAATAGTCTTTATTTACCTTTTTTTTACATATTAAAAGCCAATCATCGTGGTGAGAAAATCCCTTTAAGTTTTTCTCTGTAGAAAGATGAAATCAGAAAGTGAGTTCCAAGCTCCATCCTGCTGACAAGACAGGGCAAGGAATGACATCACCAGATTGGCCAGAGAGAAGCGTTTGATAACTAGAGAAGCTTGTGTAAACAAGCAGAAGATGAGAACTACTCCAACTCTGAAATGAAGGAAAAATAGAACAGAAATGTGTTTGGCAATAATGTTTTTGTTTTTTTTTTTTCCCTTTTCTTCATGTTAATCAATGGGATTGACAATTTTTAAATAAAATCAGATATACTTATGCCACAAATGTAAAAAGAGCAGCAAGTGAAGATGCTCCTCCACATTCTCATTGTACAGGGCTTTATTAGTAACAGGTAATTATTAGATACATTAAAGTATATTGATATTCTCTTTTAACATTACATACACTCCTTCCAGCTAAAATAATTTATTCAGTTTCAATAATAGGCTTTCAATGATATGGATAATATTTAGTTAATGAAACAATATTTAATTCAATACATTGATTAAAGTTCTTTAACTCCAAGTGGTTATCATTTATTATTCCTCATGTATTTTATTTTTTTAATTTACAGCAATGACTAAAGTTCTTGAACTGAAAACATTACCATTTATGCTTTATTAATCAATTTTACATTTCATTTGAAGACAAATTTACGTGGCAAAATTAACAGTATTGATTACTATTCAGTACCTCCTTACTTTATATTGATATATTAAAATTTTTAAAAGGGAGCATGACTGGGGAAAGGATATCAAAGGAAATTTTTTAATATATTGTTATATATATTATAAATCCACTTTTTGCGAAAAGTTTTTTAAAATTAGCTAATCGTCACAAAATAGGTCTTCTCATAAGGTAAAGCTAAAAGAAGACTGTGGGAAGGAAAATCCTTCAATAATCCCTTACCATCACAACCTATTCTTTTTTGTTGTGTTAGGTTTTTTCTTCCCCGCCTTCTAAGAGCAATAACTTTTTTTTATTTTTCCATCTACAGTCATGGGAGTGCTTTTTTTTTGCAGGACAAGATGTGCCATTGACTGTACCATATAAAATACTGGGGTGAATTATAAAAGAAGAGTACTTGCTCCATTTTTGCATAGGTTTTGTTTTGATGGTGTTCACTCTTTAAATAATGTGTTATCTGTATTTTGCAAGTTGATACGAATCTCTTGCGACCAAGTATGTAGGGTTTTTGTTATGTTTTAGTACTTTTAAAAAATGTAAACATTCTTTAGCTCTTAAATTTGTGCTGCAAAATCATTTTTTGCAACAAATAACTTTTTTTGTTTTTCAATTCATGGAGTGAGGGCTAATTTTTTTCCAGCTGATGTGCAGTTATTTGTATCATTTTGGGATAAATGCGTCTTTTTGATCACTTTTTATTGCAATTTTTTGGGAATGTGAAATTACAAAAAAACCTCAATTTTGGATTTTGTTTTCTTCTACATTGAATAGAGTACAGGATAACTGATAATATATTTTAATAGATTATTTTAAAATGCGAATTACCAATTTTAATTCATTTTTTTTTTTAAATTGACAAATTTTGTAATTTTTTTGGTGGAACGGGTTTGTGGATCCCTGGCCACCGCAAGTGAAGGAGTACAACCACCCGGGTGGTGTTTAATGGGCTCCAGGTCCTCAATGGAACCCCCCCGCAAACCCGGTGGACTTTGTGTGGGGAACTCCCCCGGGTTTCTTTTCCTGACATGGGTACTGCAGAGACAGCCCAAGTGACAAAATAGGATAGTTTACAGACAGGGGGGGGGGAAGGTCAAGATCAAGGCAGCGTAGCCTTGACCTTAAAATCCCCGACAGGTGGCCGAATGGTGAGCAGCAGGGAAACAGCAGTAGGGTAAAATTTTAGATAACTCGGAAAACAGGGTGTCAGTAACACAGGTAATGGGAACCCCGGACGCAAAAAAAGGTCAGAATCAAAGGGGGAACAAACAAACTGTCCAGAGCGAGACGGAAGTTCCTTAATGCCTTTGGGGGTCATTGAGCGGTAATTTTTTCTTCTCTTTCAAATTTTAGTGGTCACACAGGGCCCCCCTAGGGAGGGGGGGTGCATGGCAAAAATGCCCTCAGGAGCGAGAACCGGAGCAGGAGCAAGAACAGGTATGAACACAGAGACGGGAGGAGCCAGGAATTTAGGAGAGGCACGGAGAGGCCATGTCGTCGGTCCAGATCGCATGGACTGTGGCGTTAACTAGCACTTTTAATATTTTGGGATTTTTTTTATTTTAAAACTTTTTAATTTTTTTTTACATTGGTACATGTAGTACCCCTAACATACTTGCCCACTAAGTGAGCTTGTTCACTTGTACACCCCTGGGTGATTTTACTCTTTTGAATGGGAATATCCGTTGTTGGGGGTTTGGGAACGAAGGGAGGAAAAGGGGCGCAAATCATTTCTTTCCCCTGGTGTCTAAATGGTTAACACTCGATTAAGCCAGCTTTTTTGCTGTTAGCAATGGGTGTTGACTGTAATAATCAGCCTTTGGAGTAGTCTCCATAGCTCTTTATTAGCATGTTTATGTATCCACACATAGAGATGGGCGAATTTCTCAAAAATTCAATTCGATTACTTCGCCGAATTTCCCGACAAAATTAAATTCGGTCCGAATTACTTTGGGACGAATCACGTTAAAAAACAGCTATTTCCAGGCTGCACAGAGCCTGCAGGGTGCTGTAGAATGTTGTGCCATGCTTAAATATGCAAAGGGAGCTTGGTTTGGTCTTCATACAATGTTGTGTTTTAGTATGGCACGCACATGACTGCAGCCGCTCTTAGAATTGCTTCACTATAAAATTCCCTGGGCACTTAAGAGGGCAAAACTGACCAAAAACTGAAGCGGGAATGTAGCCTGATAAAGTCATGCCAGCGAAAGCTGGAAAAAAACAAGCTGAGAGCTCAGGTGGCAACATTAGTGACAGAGTGTGGAGGTGATGGCGGCAGCCACAGCAGCATGAGGTCAGACAGTGGCACAATGACATTCTGGAGGTGGCAAAAACAGGAGTAGGCCACAGAGTGGCACAATGACACAGTTTGGAGGTTACGGCAGCAGCCACAGCAGCAGCATGAGGTCAGACAGTGGCACAATGACATTCTGGAGGTGGCAAAAACTGGAATAGGCCACAGAGTGGCACAATGACAGAGAGTTGAGGTGACGGTGGCAGCACCATGAGGTCAGACAGTGGCACAATGACATTCTGGAGGTGGCAAAACAGTAGTAGGCCACAGAGTGGCACAATGACAGAGAGTGGAGGTGATGGCAGCAGCTGCATGAGGTCAGACAGTGGCACAATGACACAGTGTGTAGGTTACAGCAGCAGCCACAGCAGCAGCATGAGGTCAGACAGTGGCACAATGACATTCTGGAGGTGGCAAAAACAGGAGTAGGCCACAGAGTGGCACAATGACAGAGTGTGGAGGTCACAGCAGCAGCAGCATGAGGTCAGACAGTGGCACAATGACATTCTGGAGGTGGCAAAACAGTAGTAGGCCACAGAGTGGCACAATGACAGAGAGTGGAGGTGACGGCAGGAGCAACAGCATGAGGTCAGACAGTGGCACACTGACATTCTGGAGGTGGCAAAAATAGGAGTAGGCCACAGAGTGGCACAATGACACAATGTGGAGGTCACGGCAGCAGCAGCATGAGGTCAGACAGTGGCACAATGACATTCTGGAGGTGGCAAAAACTGGAGTAGGCCACAGAGTGGCACAATGACACAGTGTGGAGGTCACGGCAGCAGCAGCATGAGGTCAGACAGTGGCACAATGACATTCTGGAGGTGGCAAAAAACAGGAGTAGGCCACAGAGTGGCACAATGACACAGTGTGGAGGGCACGGCAGCAGCCACAGCAGCAGCAAGAGGTCAGGCAGTGGCACAATGACATTCTGGATGTGGCAAAAACTGGAGTAGGCCACAGAGTGGCACAATGACAGAGAGTGGAGGTGACGGTGGCAGGAGCAACAGCATGAGGTCAGAGAGTGTCACGATTACACTTTGTTGTGGTGACCTAAGCTGCACCAACAGCACCATCATCATGAGGTCAGAGAGTGGCACAATGACACAGTGTGGATGTCACGGCACCAGTAACAGCAGCAGCAGCATGAGATCATAGAGTGGCACAATGACAGAGTGTGGAGGTGGGTGGCAATACCAGTCCCTGGTAAAGATGGTTGGTGACAGATGGAGAAAATGGCAGCAGATGTGTGGCATCAGGCGGGTGGCGGCATCAGAATAGTGGCTGAGGCAGGTAGTTTGAACCCAGACTCATTTCTCACAGTTTGGGTTTGGGTGAGGCACTGGTGTGTGGAAATCCTGGCCGATCCACGCCTGATTCATCTTGACAAAGGTCAGTCGTTCCACATTTCCTGTGGACAAGCGGGTTCTCCTTGGGGTAACGATGGCTCCCGCCGCACTGAACACCCACTCTGATGCCACACTACTGGCCGGGCAGTACAGCTTCTCCACTGCAAACTCGGCAAGTTGCGGCCACACATCCAGTTTGGCTGCCCAGTAGTCCAGCGGATATTCTAACTGGGGTGGCAGAGTGCTGTCCAAGTAGGCCACCACCTGTTGGTTCGGGGTCTGCTCCAGGTCCTGCTGCTGCTGCTCGCAACTGCCCTCCTCACTAGGCGGGTGAAGGACGCTGCTCATCAGTGACTCCTAACTTAGGTTGCTGCTGATGGAGCTGGTACTGCTCCTACCCCCACACCTACCCCATCAGCCGCGGCAGTAGTACGTGTGCGCTGAAGAATACCCCGGTCAGACTGTCAGAGGAAGGGACGATGCCCGCATAGGCAGCGGCCAATTGATTCGGAGGATTTCCCTTTAGTATTGAGTTTGTCCTCCTCTCAGCAGTCTGGAAAAAAGGACTCCCATCTTTGGACCGGTAGATGAGGGTCCAATAGGGTTGTCGGGGGTCATTTGCACACTGGGGGTCACCGTTTTGTCCCGGGTACTCCAAATCACGATCAGGGGGAACACGTATCAGGCCGATAGAATACTCGTGTCAGACACAGAGGTTTGGTTTCAAAATTCATTTCATGTTCCTAGTAATTCTAACAATACAATGCATTTCACACATATTTATATGGATCTGTATTCAAGCAAGCGCAGGTGCGGTAGGGGGCGGTGAGGAACGGTCGTATTGTCCATATTTAGGCAGCTTTGAGTAAAAAGTCTTGGGATTGCATCAGCGAACTCAGTTGATTCTCCAGTAAAACGAAACTTTAGAAGGGAAAATGTTAACAGATGTTACATCATGGGGAAACTGATAAACAAGAAGTTACTTCCTAGGACCGCAACCAATCTTTATATGCTTATATTGTGCTGTATCATTCTCGGACAAAATGATTTCCTAATCTTTCTGAGATGTCTTTTTAAGGAGAGGAAAAGCTTGGGATTTCTTAAATTAATTTGCTTTGCAGTAATTAGTTTAAACCTTCTCTAAACTCTCACAATCCCCCTAAAGACCAAGATTTTCTCCTCTGTCCCTGTCAGCTGCATGGTCCTAGGGTTGTTTCCTGTACCTTGGATATATGTCACACTGGGGAGAGGGGTGTGGGATTTCTTCAGAAAAGCTCGTTGAGAGAAACCCCCCTAGTGGGTGAATTCAAACGCAACTTCCAGTGACTACCTACAGTGTGAGGTTTTCCCCTTGATCTGTCCCTTTAAATCAGAGAGTTGACTCTTTGTTCATAATTATGGGGTCTTGGTTTGTAGGGGGATGTCACCCAATACCTCCTTCATCACCGCACATAGAGGCTTCATGTTCGTGCATAAGGTTGGTTTCCTGAGGTGTTCCTCCCGCAGCTATCCTGGCCAATAGATTTTTGTAGAGGGCACGCAACAGCAAAACAAACAGCAACACCACTAGTTAGAACCAGCAGTAATACTCCTATCGTTGCGACTACATTTCCAGCTCCAGTCCAATCCGTCAGCCAGGAGGCCAAGAAGTGTCCACTCCTGAGTTCTCCTTAAGTTCCTTGGGACAGGTTCCTTATTCTTACTAGGGCGATGTGATTTTGCCATTCACTCCTGTGTTGTAGGTATATAGTGCAGCATTCTTCACCTATCATCCACAAACTCTCCTTTCGTTAGCCAGAACATGTCGATGGATAATCGGTTCTTTTAGGTCATCTAGTTTTGGGGCCTTATTCTTCTTAGACTCCTTGAAACCAATCTTTACTGTAATTAACCAAACCTTTGCTGGATTATAGAAAATTAATTTATCCAGTCACACATTCTTATTGATTTTCACTTGGGAATAAGGGAAGCGTAAGCCTGCGCAATCTGATTTCCTGTGCTTTGAACTTGGTCAGGGACCCCCCTAGGCACTCCAATCGCATCTTTCTATATTGGCGATTCTTCCCCTGGGAATATTTGGAGGCGCTCGTCTTTTTCCTGCTCGGCGGGCCATCTAGGTGGGGGGCTGGATTCCATGGGGTATGCCTTGAAGGGCTTGGGTAAGCGTAGTTAATGTGCACTGACCCTTCCAGGTGGCTGGCAATATGCTTCTCAGTTTCAATCCACACATAGACCAGAAAACATCCCAAGAGGGTTTTCCGGTGAGATTCACCAGGTTTCGCTTGTCAGGTTAACCTGGCTTAATCAGGCTGGGAAGACCCCCAAATATGCATCCCGTCTGTAGCATTGGGAGAGAAACAAGTGTAGTTCCAGGAGCTACCCCACAAAACACTCCCCAGGTTGGGTCTCACTTTGGGTTTAAAACTTACAAGGGGGAGCAAAGTCCCTTACATTCGGAACCGTTTTTTGATTTTTCAACAGGCTAATATAACACTCTGCATTATCTGCAGTAAACTTGGGGATAGGGGTGTGTTTCCAAGTGGGGGTTGCTCTCCGGACAGGCCAAACACCCAACTGTTAAATTATGGGCCCTTACCGTTGTATTTTAACCATTCTAGCACAGGTTTTTCCGGGGAGAAACTTGGGTTAGTTCAATAGATACAAATCTTTCCAGCTGTTTGGGATTGGGGAACTTCTTCTTCTACTGCTTTCTGAAGATTGACACTTTCACCTGGCTAGCTACAGTGGGGATGGCGGGCGGTGGGTTGTTCTTAATGTCTTTATGCTCTAATTAGGCTAGCATGGATTTATATATCTATTATTATGCCCCTAAAACATATTTGCCCATCTTTCCTGCTGAGGGAATTTTCAATATTCAGGAAGAGTGGGAAAGCATCTCTTGGGAAAACAACCGTTATTTTCCATTGCTGAGTGGGGCTTCTTGTCAATGTCATTCGTACTAGCAAGGAATCTTTCCCTTCTATTCTTACGATCTGTGGCCTCCTTTGTTTATATACCCAGTCTTCGCCCCGTGTTTTCCCCCCACATCAGACCAGTAATAACATTTTTCATTCCCAGATCGATGTTCACACACAGTAGAAACTGTCACGATCTGTTGACCTCATGGTGGAGGTCAGACTCCCCGATTGACAGACGGTATCTGAGGAGCAAATTCCAATAATCGAATGAGAAAAGTACTTGAACCGTCTGGCTCAAGTCTGATCCAAAATGTTACCGCAGCATCTTTTACAGATAACACAGATATAATGGATATGCACATAATTTTGTAGTTGGATTCCCTTTTCAATGAGAAGCCTGTATCCTCGTAGGTTTTCCCTCCAACTTCACTGCAGTGGGGGTATTCAGGATAACCGTAAATGGGCTTCAAATCTTGGCTCCAGGGCAATTTTCTCCTTATATGCCTCTTTATGTTACACACGGTCTCCTGCGTTGAAATCATGCACCGTTTCCCCTGTAGATTTGGAAGACATGCAGAGACTGCAGCATGCAAATTAGTCAACTCGTTAGACAATTTCAATTCACAAAATGTACTGTTCCTATCACTATTTTTCCCCTAGCTCTTGCTCCCTGACTTCAAAACAGAAGGGGGCTTTCCAATCAGTATCTCAAATGGTGGGTTAGGGCCATGTTTTGCTTGTGGGGTGTGCCTAACGTGGTACAGAACAATAGGGAGAAGTTCTGGCCAGGGCAAGGGGGATCTCTGCAGTCATCTTTAAACAACTTATTCTTGTGATTCCATTTTCTCTTACTTCCTGAGCTCTGGTGGGGTGATTACGGCCGTGTGTAGGCCCAGTCTACCCCCAACATGTTCCAAGTTCTCGGAAAAACGAGAAGGAGATATGCTGGACCCTGATCCGACTCTATCACCGAGGGAGGAATTCCGAAGAGCGACAAGCTAATTCAGTAATCAAACTTCTTTGCCGTTACTTTGAGGTCACTGTTGAGTCACTGGGTAGGCTTCTGGCCATCCTGAAAAACATGTCTACTGCAACAGGACATATTCATACTTCCCTCACTCTTAGGCTATCTGGATAGTGTCCACCCCTTTGATCTTTGGAAAGGGGTACCGGGTTTTGCCCAGGTGCTGCATAGTACTTGAGCTGTTGGGGAAGGGTTGAATTGAGGTGGTGCAGATGGTTGCACTGCTTTGATTGTAGGACTGCAACTCATGGAATGATTCCTGGAGCATGGTACAAATTCTGCACATAGCTGAGTGCCCTGATTCTTTCACACGATGAGTAAGCTCTGGGCCCAGGCTGCAATGGAGGATACATTCATCTTATGGTAAACGACAAGGCTTTGCACTTCCAATTCCTCTTTCGAGAGTAGTTGCTCATCTTTCTTCCAATGATGATTCTCCATTGCAGTTGCAAGATGTTGTTTATGCTGATTTTTCTTTTTGAGGGGCCCTGCAGGGATTCCAATCAGAGGCTGGAGTTATTCAGTTCCTGTTGTTTAATGAATTCCTTCCTCTGAGCTCTGGATTGGGTTACCATAATGAGTTCAGGATTCCAGCACTTGGATTGACACTACACCAAGAGCTGCTGCTTTTGCGGCTTGTACGCTTGTATGGTTTTCCTCGGGTCTGTTTGTCTTTCACTTTTCCATGGGCTTTATCCTTTAAAAATGCAGTTTAATCGGGGTCACTTATGCGTGATGAATCCTCGATTTTTCCAATATGAGCCTTAATTCATGTTGCTATGCATAGGAATATCTTGAGTCTGTCCATTTATTGACCGGTTTTTCCTTCAGCCATTGTGCAGGTTCTTCCAGTGCTTGTTGGTAATCGCAACTTGAGCTGTAAAAGTGCGGGGGCAGTGCTTCTGCAGAGGATTTCTCTTCTGTGGTTACTGCAAATCCTGTATTGAAAAGTCCCGTCTTCAGGTTTAGCATATTTTGATCCTTCTGTCCAAAGATTAAGATCTGCATGGGCGGATCTCTCGGGTCACCACTGTGAATGGGCTGCTGTTTGGTTTGTGAAGGCGTCAGGGGTCAGTCTGATGATCTCATCCGGATTGTTATTCCATTCCTCTATTCTCTCCCCCCAGTTGTGTAGTGGATAAGCGAGAGTGGCTGGATTCAGAACTGTACAGCGTGTGAAGGCAGTGTTGGATGGTACCAGGAGTGAACACTGCTCGCGCTGGTGGCGTTGATGAGTCATGTGCGTTGGGAGGGTATGTTGCTAGCACTGCAGCCAGATC
Source organism: Phyllomedusa bahiana (assembly GCA_025379985.1). Lineage (NCBI taxonomy): Eukaryota > Metazoa > Chordata > Amphibia > Anura > Hylidae > Phyllomedusa > Phyllomedusa bahiana. Next base: position 19,382 of record JAODAL010024214.1, on the reverse strand, counting down.
TTGAGGTGCTTGGATGGATCACATCTGTCCCAGGACTATATCTGCAGTTTCTTGTTCCAAGAGGATTTGTGATGCTATGGACCAGTCCCTGAATGGGCAGGCAGGAGCGGTCCTGGCACCGGGTCACAATGGAGCAGAATAGTACACTAGAGGGCGTGGCGGCTACCATGGTGTCGGGGTGAGGGGGACTCCTAGAGGCATTTGGTCCCCTCTGTTCTGAACAATTGTTGAAAGGTTGATCGTAGTCTGGTAATCAAAGAAGCTGAGGGCAGTTGATACGCAGTCTGCAGGGCATGGCAATACAGTCCTCGTTGGTTGCTCATAAACAAAGGGTTGGGTGCTTGATTAAAAGACTGGTCCCCCAGTTTCAGGCCAAATCATATAGGGTTGCATATTTCTGGACGCATCCGGTACCTTGACGACAGTAGGTGATGAGGCCTAGGAAACTTTGTAGTTGTCTTGAGTTTTCTGGTTATAGGAAGGGAGTGTGATGTTGCACACGTTCATCTGTATGGTGTCTGGTTCATTGGGATCATGCAGTGAACTAGAAACAACTCTGTTTGTCACCACATGGAGTTTATCCTTTGGAGACCTTGCAGTTGAGAGCAGCCAGATGCTAGATGCTGCAGCGAGGGATAGTGATTTTCCTTCCTTATCTTCAGGGTTTCCTCCAAGAAGAAGATCTCGACATACTGAAAAGGTTATTCAGGGTTGTTTGGCTACACATGGTTGTAGAAAGCTTTCATTGCCTGAGTTAAAATGATTTGGGCTATTCTGGGCCTTGAGGTGTCCGGGTCCAGGTGAATTGAGAACCTGAAAGGTAAAAGCAAAAATATGGACAGTCTTCATGAGAGGGAGTGAAGAACGCAGATTAGACTGATCAATAACTGTGAAGCAGATAGCTGTGAGGGGGGGCATCTGGGAAGAAGAGTGTTGGGGTTGGGAACCCACTGGTGTTTCCAGGGATTGTGGCTGCATTAACAGCTAGGAGATCTTCCACCAATCGATATCACGGCCGTTCCCATTCTTGGACTTTTTCTTCCAGGAAAAAAGAGGGGTGTTGAGGGAGAGATGCAGGAGGAGACGAGTACCCCTGGTTTAAAAGAGACTGTATTTGAGCATTCAGTCCATATCTTCTTGGTCCAGCTTTGAGGGGGATACGGTGGGAGTATGGTGAAGGAGACTCATTTTCAGGTACACATGCACTGGCGCAACAGGAACGGAGAACGGGACATTCATTGGTCCCTCGTGGACCAAAAGTCTGGAGGGAGGTTAGATGAAATCAGATGAATCCAAAAATAAAGAAGAAGACTTGGACAAAAAGACATCATCAGAATAGGGAGGGCCTTCTAATTGCACATCGGTAAATGATCCCATCTTCCGATCTGGATCATGTAAATTATGATCTCAATACCTTCAAGAGGAGAACTGGATGTTGGACCGCATCAGTTGAAAGTAAATATTGCTCCAACAGATTAACTGGGCAGGTGTCTGAATCAAAGGAAACGGGATCATCAGTCAGGAAAGGGACCAGCATTAATTGGTACAGTGTGGGGCGACTTATGTATGCGACCCTAAACCCATTACAATTTAGGGCATCGGAGGAGTTTCGGACCTTCAGGGAGGCAGGTTCTTTGCTTGCATTACAGAGGTGGCCGGCACAGTGTCCACCAAAAAGTCTGTGGGGTGTCCTGACCACAGGATATGTCTCTACCTTCATAGCTCACGATCTCCCCACCGTTGGAAAGGCGGGCACCAGCTGGCCACATCCTCATTGGGACCCCTCCCTCTGGTAGGGCTGTCTGTGTTGCTGATGTTGGTGGCTGTGCCGGACAGTCGGACACGGCAGAATTCTCTTGTAATGGCCAACTGAATTACATCTACAGCAGATTGGTGGGCTCTTCTAGCGTTTTGCACTCTGAGCTGACGTTAGGGACAATGGCCCTGACAACTTTCAGGGGTGGGGCTCACTCAAACATCACAGGTTTAACAGTTTCTTTTCCCCTTCTTTTTCTTTTCTTGGTTAACCACCTTTTGGAATCCCTTTACACTCCAGGGCTTTTTTGTCTCTGAGACATAGAGCTTGGTCTGGTTCGCAGGACCAGACTCTTGTGGTCTTATTCTAAGCCATCTATCAGGGCACTCACTAGCAAGGAACATTGGATCTTGTTCTGAGTAAGAGAAACCCTAGGTCCTCATTACTGCTGGCTCCAATTACCTGCAAAAAACATCTACAAGCTTCTCCTGGCTCTTGTTGTACATCCTGCAATGTGGTGGCTTGGGTCAACTTAGGCAGGTCTGTGCCAGGATTTTTGAGATGGGGTTCACAAAAGGCTAATCAGGACTCAAAAGAAAAATATATCAAGTCCAGAAGGTTTCGATATTTCTGGTTTGTGGGGAGGTAATCATCAGTTGGTTATGACAAGCACCAGGGTCTCTAATTCTTATCCAATTACCCATAAATTTGCTGGTTTGTGACTTCATTTATCTTTGAAATGCATGGGGAATTTCTTGGGGTCTGGCAATTTACTGGATAGGCAATCTATGAGGTTTGGGGGTTAATGCAACATTCATACGGGGCAGGTGGATGGCTGCTTTGAGATCATCTGCGGGCAGTGACTTGTCCACCTTGGTGGTCTGGGTATCATGGTCGGTTACAGGCTTTTTGCATGTATCGGGGCTAATTTTATGTGAATATTCATGAACCTTACCCTCTTTCACAAGTGCAGCTGTAGGCCTGCGTGAGGGGTAAAAACACTCCTAACCTCATCTAAATTACATTTCTTGTTTTGGTTATTAAAAATTTGGAAAATTGCATGCAGATGAACCCTTATTCATTCATTTAAAGGAACTTATAAAGACAGAGGAGATAGTGGGAAGAGAGATTGGATCGACAACTTTGTACCTGTCCATCTCTACTTCAATCATCAAAGTAAAGAATTGGTTTATGCAGAGTGTTGAGCTGGGTAGTTACATTGTCATCACATCCTTACCGCTGTAAAATTGGACCCACAGATGATTCAGAATACATACAAGGAAGATCTCACGGCACTGTGGAAGAATAGCGGACCGGTATTACTATCCCCTTTCTCTGAGATACCTTTCACAATCTTGTTGGGCTTCTGAGCCTGCTTTTTCTATAAGGGTACTCTGCCATTCCCCTTGGTGTGTGACAATTGGTATTGGCAGGGTTAACTATTGGTCAGACTCTATGGGTCAGAATTTTCCCCATGTCCTATGGAATATAGCACTTGTCCACCCGTTACCGTTGGCAACATGAAAACTAAGCTTAGGATCCCATTCTTTCGTTGTAGACAACCTCCTGGAGAGGTGTACAATGATTAGGAGCCAATCCCATTCCAAGAATCCCCCTCTGTAGGACGGGGGAGGTGACTACTGCACTTAGCGTCATACACCACCTCCTGGGTTCACGCGGGCCCTCGGGGGCGGCCGAGGGGCGTTTTCCTTTGTGTCTTCAGCACCCCTACAACCGATGACTGGTACAGGTGGCGGGGTGGTCGGTGTGCTGGTGGCGGTGCCTGGGGTTGTGACTACAGCGAACTCTGGGGAGGGACAACAGCAGGGAGGGTCACTGATAATACTGTCCTTGGGATGTATCAAGGGGTGAAAAAGGGTATAGGGGGGGGCTTAGGGGCGGTTTGGTATAGGGCCCTTAGGGGGCAGCATCTTGGTGCCCCACAACTCCTTACATTCATACCGCCCAATTAGGATTTTGCGTTCCACATTGCACTACAGGTTACACCCCTCGGGTCCGGCCTGCGACTCATTTATAGGGCGGTTGCGCAGTGGCTATCTTTACACAAACTTATTGCTTTTACAACACTTTTCATATAAAACCATACTGTTTGTCATCATTATATCTCGCCACTGCCTTCTACTTCACAAAACTTCTTTTGAAAACATTTGGCCACTCGGAGGTGAGCCTGTGCCATCTCCGCCCTCCCTTATGGACAATTTTCCGCTCAAACTCTCATTTTCTCCTGCCACTTGGATGGCTGCAATATGCCCATTCTTTGGCAATACCACCATACTTATACATTTTACATGCATTTGCTAACATACCTTTTTCCTTCTTTCCTACAATCAATTTGCCTGACAGTCTCTGGCCTATTCAGGCCAAAATTTTAGCTCTTTTCGAAACAGATTAAACATTTTGGTGTTCTTTGTTTGGGGAGTCTCCATTTCCCGACAAAGACTTCACAGCCGTTGGCCACCCGGCCTGTGCCCGGATCCCGGGTCCTCACAAAACACAAAGTTTTATCTAAATAATAAAAATCCCTAACCTAACAAACAATAGTCCCACCCTTGGTTGCAACTTTGTGGGGACCGTTTCTCCCGGTCTTTGTGTCTAATTATATATATATAATATATATATATATATTAATATATATATTATATATATATATATATATTTATATATATATATTTATTATATATTTATATAGATTATATATATATGTATATTATATATATATATAAATAACCCCGGAACATCCCTTGTGATTAGTCCCGTCCCGGACCCACCGAAATTTAGATACACAGATCTTGTCCTAAATTATCCCAGAGGGACTCCTTGCCACTCAACTTAACTTAGAGGACTGTCGTGGTTTCCTCAATATTTTCACCTTCCATAACGGGCAAAGGGGTTCGTGACTAAAAACAGTGACAATCGAACTACTGGAGTCACTGCAAAACAAAATTCGGGTCGTGGCAGGGCTGGATCAAAGTTTTCTAGGTCGGTCACTTTTATTGTGAACACCACGGGACCAGATGCCACAAAGCATCTAATAACCGGGAGACATTCAATGGCCAATGGCAGTTAAATTCACATTGGTTGTATCAACTCACCGTGACTTTATGAGGCTGCAAGTCCTCAATTTTGATTATCCTCCGGTCCTCGAGCGCTCCGGCTCAGTGGTTGGGTCCTCGGGGGTGTCCTTGGATCCGCTCAGGCTCGCCCCCCGTTGTGGCGCCAAAAGTGTGGGGTCGTTTGCCAATCAATGGGGGGTCACCCGTTTGTAACGGGTTCTCCAAATCCACAAATCTCCGATCAGGGGAACACGTATCGGCTGAATAGAAACTACTGTCTGACACATGAGTTATGGTTCAAATTCATTCATGTTCCAAGGTATTTTAACAATAAAATGCATTACACACATATTTATATGATCTGTAATCAAGCAAGCGCAGGGCGCGGGTGGGTGCGAGAGGAGAAGGAGGGACGGGGACGGTTATGTCCGATATCTAGGCAGCTTCTGAGTATAAAGTCTCTGGGATTGCATATCGCCCGAAACTCAGTTTATTCTCAGTAAAACGAAACTCTTAGGAAAGGGAAATGTTTACCTGATGTTAATCCTGGGGAAAACTGATAACAAGATGTTACATCCTGGACCGAATCCATCTTAATTGCTTTCATTATTGCTGCTGTATCATTCTCGACAATAAAAAGGATTCACTTCTATCTGAGATGTCTTTTAGGAGAAAAGCTCCTGGGGATTTAATATTTATTTTGTTTGCAGTATTGTTTATACCTCTTAAACCCTCACATGGTGGAGAGCCAGTAAGAAGTCTATCACTTGACAGATGCTGACTATTCGGCTGTACTAGCCAGGCAATTCAGCATGCCGAGGCTTTATCTGCACAAGTGGACTCGAGGGGGCTCCTGTCCTCCATCTCCACTGGTACTGACTCGGTGCATTGCGGGTCATCTGCATCGTCTTCCTCATTCCTTCTACCTCCGCCCACTGCTCCTGCTCCTCCTCTCTTTTCACCTGGGTAGAATAATCATAATTTCACCAGGACAATGCTTCTGCTCCTATGTCCTCCTCCTCCTCCATTTTCAGTCCCCACGGACTCCATGTGGCCCAGATGTAGTCGCCACGTCTCCAGTCCCTGACCAGAAGATTTTTCAGCATCTGTTCCTGGACATGAAGCAGTGGTATGACGTTATTAATCCGTAGTCCTGGCGACTGAGATATAAAGTTCAGATCCTCGAATGGCTCAACAAACGTTAACGGATTCACGAATGAGCTGCCACTGGCTGAACATCAAGTTAACAGGGGAGTATACTCCTGTTCCGCTGGATCATCAAAAAAATCGTTAATGGCCTTTCTCTGTTCATACAGTTCGGTTCCCAACATGTGCAGGCTGGAATTCAGCGGGTGGAAACATCGCATATAAGAGTGTGTTGGGGGAGGGCCATTCTGCCACTGCAATTCGAGGTGGGTGTTCCTGGATTTGTAGGAATGGGTTGAAGTGCTACATGCCAATGTTTCCTGGCATTTTCAGATTGTTCTGTAGTTCGGTGAAGGACTTCAGGAACCTTTTTCACAACAGATTGAATACATGCGCCTTGCACAGGGCGCATGGACCATCCCTCCTCTGGTTGCAGCGATAGGATCCATGTTTACTCATTGTCGTCATCTTGTTCCTATTTTGCAGTTGGCGCGGATAAGGGCCAACACTCGATTTCTTGATGCTTGATGCGGAGCAGTTCCTCCCCTGTGGGACTTCGTTTCCGAGGCAAAGCAGGTGTAGAACTTGCGTGAACCGCTGGCCCTACACTTATGGAATGATGGGCAGTATCTTGTCGGAGCTGAGTTGATGGTGGTGGTTAGAGGAGGAGGCGGACCTTGGCGCAGGATCCGCAGTTGACAACGTTGGAGGAGAAGCGGCGTCTTTCTGTCCAAGTTGTGGTGGGCCTGGGCAGTATGTACATTCACCCTGGTGGGCGTAAAGGACAGTTAGGCCTCTGACAGTAGTTAAAAGCTCAAGACGCTACACGCCGCTGCCGTGACCTTAGGGACAAACTGATTTAGCTCAAGGACTGGCCCTCCTCTGTTCTACATATTTATGAAGTGCTGGTGAACTGCCCTTTTTGGAAAAAGAAAATTACGGCTTGTAATTCTCAATCTGGGCTCGGAACAAGAAATTTGTTCTCTGATTGGTGCAGAGGTCCACCATTTGGATAGGGAGGGGACTGCTTTACCAACAACGTGGACAGGAGCACGGTCAGCTTCTGCACCTTAGGTGGTTGGCGCATATTGTTGTCTCTTTGCAATTTGCCTCGCTGAAAGACTGCTGCACCCTGAGTGCGGGGCAGGGTTGGTCGGGAGAGATGTCAAAAAGAAAAAAGCTCCCCCCCTGCATAGGGGTGGAGCCTTGATGGCTTTCAATGGGGATGCGTGCCACTGGGCGCTGGCTGCGTTGCTGCGGGGGCGGATGGACCACCCCTTTGAGCAAAAGTTTCTCCCCGCCCTGGAGGTGACGCTGCAGGTGTTGCGCAGGGCCGTGGTGCCCAAAGTTTCCCCCGGTACGCTTCACTTTTGCTTACAGATTTAAAATACCATATTCGCTCCCCCGGTGTCTTAAAAAGATGCCACACCGCCCGTAGTGAAATTTTTTTGCCCAAAGCTCCGACTGAGTGACTACTGCCGCCCCTGCCTCACTGAGCCCCTGTGCCGTACTTTCTTGGACCCGCGAAGCAGGTTTTTTACCCCCTGGTGCTTGGCTCCCCACCCCAACTTTGCATCCTGCTGATCCGGCCAACCCAAACCCCCTTGTGGGTGCGCGCTGCCTGCGCGCAAGTGGCGCCCTCTTCTCCTACGATGATGGAGCCCCTTTCCTCACCGGCTCCCAAATGCGGTCGGGAAAAACTCATCTATTTGTGTTTCATCGTCACGCTGTCCCCATCACGGTTTGGTATGCAGAGGCTGACCCCTCACAACAATGACTCCCCTGCCGCTCTCAAAATTTTTTACTTTGCCGCCAACTGCAAGAAGCGGGGATACTTGGCTTCATTTCTTCGCTGCCAAGTTAGCTGCTGATGCCCTCGCTCAAATTGTCATCCTCGCTATATAGTGGCGTGAGCCCAGACCACAAATAGCAGATCTCTGGTGAGGGAAACAGGATGGGAGACAGTGGCGGGTTGAGGGCAGGTGAGGGCCGCTGACCCGCTCCCGGGCCATGCCTAATAAGTGTTGTGTCTGACGTTCCCACCGACTCTTGGTGGGGTGTCAGTGTATTCTGGGAGGGAGTGGATGACCTAGTCAACACCAATCAAGAAACCATTGGGCTGCCTAACATCACAATGGCCGCTAGTTGGACAGCTTCGGTAGTTGTTTGGCACCTCAACGAGTGAATCCTGATGCGGACGTCCCTTGCTGTGCTGCGACCTGGCCCTGGAGCCTGGAATGTTTGTGCCTCTGCCACTCGCAGGTGAAGAGCACTGCCACTCTCTGTTGACATATGTTTGTGTCTAAAAATGTTATGTCACAAGAGTGGCGCTGCAGGCCCGGGGTACGGGCTGAGGGCCCACTCGTGCGTTTACAAGGGCCGCACCGGAACGCGGACAACGCCGCGTCCCGTGGGCTCCCCCGTCCCAGAAAGTCTTCCCTCCTCACCTGAACCGCGCTCGGTGGACTGTGTGCGGCGGCCGGTGCGCGCGCCCTGGCTCCTTAGGCACGTGCGCGGCCGGCGCTCGCAAATTTATAGGGCAGCGGACCATAATTGCAAACACCTGCCTCTGTCCCTATATATTCGAATCAACTCTTCCGGCCCTCGCCGATTCCATAGTGCCTCATACCTATGCGAGGAAAGCCATTTATACGTTCCGGTTGTCAATACTGTGTAAATCCAGTCCCTCCGCTTACGTTCTCCGACCACGAACCTTTGCTGCCTGCCCGGACTTCCTGCCCCGCCCTGACTATGAGTTGCCCTGCCGATTCTGTACCGAGCTATTTTTTTTTTTTTTTTTTTTTTTTTTTCATTGGCTTACCATCGCATGCAAAGTCTCATTCAGGGGTAGCGACTGGTGGAAATTCCGCCGCAGCAAGTCCATCCCGCTTTGCGGCGGGCTCTGGCTGAAAACAGGGTTCACACTTAGACTCCGTTCCCTGGTGGTGTGGCTTACGCCATCGCTTGCGGTGGCTCAGTGGCTCCAACCAGTGTCTGTTACATGTACAGACACTGTTTGAGGAGATATTGTATATGATAAATTAACACCCTGTTATTTGACTCCAATGAACCCATTAACAAGCATGGGTAACCCTTGGATATAAATTGCGCTCCACAAGTGGCCAGGAAAAATTTAATTGTATGTGTCGTTTTAAAAACACTGTGTATTTCACTGAATGTAAAAAGCACAAACAGGCTTAATTACATTAGGTTTATGAATTATGCTACAGGCACAATGTCTTTTTTGGCAATTAAAGAAGGTTTCTTTTAGTCACCACAACAGACAGGAGCAACGATTATTAACCCTTGGATGTAAATTGCGCAAAAAGAATTGAGCGGTCCATAAACTAACTGCTTTGTGTAGCGTGTTACAATGGCGTGTAATTTACGGTACAGAACAACAGAAAAATTGTTAATAAACCCCCACCCTTCGGTTGTGAATTATGCTAGGCAAAATGTCTTTTTTGGCGATGCAAAAGACAGGTTTCTTTTTGTCACCACAACAGCAGAACAACGTTAATTAAACCCAGGATGTTAAATTGGCAAAAGAATTGAGCAACAAAAACGACCAGCTTTGTAGCGTGTTACAATGGCGTGTATTTTAGTGATGTACAGGAACACAGAAAAACTGTAATTTAACATTCGGTTGTGAATTATGCTTACAGGCAAAATGTCTCTTTTTTGGCAATGAATAAGATGGTTTCTTTTAGTCACCACAACAGCTGAAACCAACGCTTAATTACCCCTGGATGTAAATTGCGGCAAAAGATTGAGCAACAAAACTCAGCTTTGTAAGCATGTCTTACTATGGCGTGTTTTTTTAACGGTACACAGCAAGAAGAAAAACTTGTTTAATTAACTCCCTTCGGTTATGGAATTATGCTACAGGCAAAATGTCTTTTTTTGTGATGATAAGTCGTTTCTTTTGTCACCACAACAGCAAGAACAATGCTTAATTAACCTGGTTGTAAATTGCGCAAAGAATTGAGCAACTAAATACTACCAGCTTTGTAGCGTAGTTACTATGGCGTGTTTTTACAATACAGAACACAGAAGAAACTTTGAATTAACCATTAGGTTTTGAATCTTGCCTACAGGCAAAATGTCTTTTTTGCGATGAAAAAAGACGGTTTCTCTTTAGTCACCACAAACAGCATGAAAACGCTTAATTAACCCCTGGAAAGTAAATTGCGCAAAAGAATGAGCAACCAAAAACTACCTGCTTTGTAGATGTTACTTATGGCGTGTATTTACGGTACACAGCAAGATGAAAAATTGTAAATAACTTCGTTATGAATTTATTGCTTCAGGCAAAATGTCTTTTTTGGCGATGATAAAGGACTGGTTTCTTTTGAGTCACCACAACAGCAGAACAACGCTTAATTAAACCCTGGATGTAAAAAATTGCGCCAAAAGAATTGAGCATCTAAAAACTACCCAGCTTTGTAGCGTGTTACAATGGGGTGGTATTTTACGTTTACAGAACACAGAAAAATTGTAATTAACCTTCGGTTATGAATCAATGACTACAGGCAAAAATGTCTTTTTTTGGCGATTGAAAAAGACGGTTTTCTTTTAGTCCACAACAGCAGAAAACAACGCTTTTTTTAAACCCTGGAAGTAAATTGCGCAAAATAATAGAGCAGTCAAAGCTAACAGCTTTGTAGCGGGTTACGCAATGGCGTGTATTTTATGGTTACAAGAAAACAACAGAAAAATTTGTAATTAACCTATCGGTTGTGAATTATGCTACAGGAAAATGTCTTACCCCCATTTTTTTTGGGCAATGAAAAAGACGTTTTCTTTTAGTCACCACAACAGCAGAACAACGCTTATTAACCTTGGATGTAATATTGCGCAAAAGAAGTTGAGCACCAAAAACTACCAGCTTTGTAGCCTTTTACAATGCGTGTATTTTACGGTACAGAAAAACAGAAAAACTGTAATTAACTTCGGTTATGGAATTATGCTACAGGCAAAATGTCTTTTTTGGCGATGAAAATTGACGGTTTCTTTTAGTCAACTACAACAGCAGAACAAACGCTTAATTACCCCTGGCTGTAAATTGCGCCAAAGGAAATGAGCAAACCAAAAACTACCAGCTTTGTTGCGTGTTACTTTGGCGTGTATTTGTACGGTTACAGAGCAGAGGAAAAACTTGTAATTAACCTTCGGTTAGGATTATGCTACAGGCAAATGTCTTTTTTGGCGATGAAAATGACGTATTTCTTTTATTTAGTCACCACAACAGCAGAACAAGCATAATTAACCCCTGGATGTTAATTTGCGCAATAGAATTGAGCAACTAATAACTACCAGCTTGGTAGCGTGTTACAATGGCGTGTATTTACGGTACAGTGAACAACAGAAAAAATTGTAATTTAACTTCAGTTGGTGAATTATGCTACAGGCAAAATGTCTTTTTTGGCAATGAAAAAGATGGTTCCTTTTAGTCCCCACAACTTGCAGAACAACGGCTTAATTACACACCTGGATGTAAATTGCGCATAAATATTCTTTGAGCAACCAAAAACTACCAGCTTTGTTGCATGTTATATGGCGTGTATTTTACCGGTACACAGCAACAAAGCGATAAACTTGTTAACTTCCTTCGGTTATGAATTATGCTACAGGCAAAAATGTACTTTTTATGTCGATGATTAAAGACGGTTTACTTTTAGTCACCACAACAGCAGAACAATCGCTTTTTTAAAACTCTGGATGTAAATTGCGCAAAATAATTGAGCAGCCATATGCATTCCAGCTTTGTGCGGTTGTTACAATGGGCGTGTATTTTTTGGTACAGAACAAACAGATAAATTTGTAATTAACTATCGGTTCGTGAATTATGCTACAGGGCAAAATGTATTTTTGGCAATGAAAAGTCGGTTCTATTTTAGTCACGACAACAGCAGAACAGCCGCTTTAATTAACCCTTGTGATGTAAATTGCGCAATGATTGAGCAACCAAAAGCTACCAGCTTTGTTGCCTGTTACAATGGCGTGTATTTTACGGTACAGAACACAGTAAAAACTGGTAATTAACTTCGGTTATGATTTATGCTTGATACCGGTAAAAATGTCTTTTTTGGCAGATGAATAGACGAGTTTCTTTTAGTCACCACAACCGCAGAAACAACAGCTTAATTAACCCCTGGATGTAAATTGCGAAAAGGAATTGAGCAAACCAAAAACTACAGCTTTGTAGCGTGTTAACTTATGGCGTGTATTTTAACACGGGTACAGAGCAAGAGAAAAACTTATAATTAACCTTCGGTTATGAATTATGCTACAGCAAAATGTCTTTTTTGGCGATGAAAAAAGGACGGTTTCTTTTAGTCACCACGAAACAGAAGAACAACGCTTTATTGAACCCTGGATGTATGAAATTTCGCAAGAATTGAGCAACCAAAAATGACAGTGGTTATTTGTATTGTAAAAACGCTGTTTCTTTAATGAATACAACAGGAAACTGGCTTAGATAAACCCTTGGATATTCAAGTGCTATGAGCAGATAGCATTTTAAAATGTTATATGCAGCTGAATTGGGACGCACATGGACTTCAGTTCCAATACCCTACAAAATCAGTATTAGAACGTTAAGAGAAGCGGCTCTGAGACAAGCGGTGACACCCCCAAAAATCTCTGTATATAAATGAGTTCTTTAGTATCGGCTATCATATGCAGCCGTGTCAGCACCTTCCTTAATCAGACTGTGAGAGCGGTATGAGCTCCAGCGTTCACCGCCAAGTAGCTTATATAGTTCAGTGACTCACAGAATACCGGCCCGGGGTCTCTGTTTGGCTTCATCTATGCACATCTCATGTATAGGCTATGCCCTTCTTCCTCCCAGAGTTCTCTTGCCCACATTAACTGCCTTGTGCTCGCAGCCCATTTTATCAAATCAAAAGCACACTTTGTTCCGCGAAGACCCTAACTTCGGACTTCGTTCCGAACCGAAGTTTTCCTGAAATTCTAAACGAATTCCACTTCGATAGAATCAATTCGCCTATCTCTATCCACACGTCATTTGTCAGTAAGAGTAAACACTAAGGAGGATATGTATTAAAACTGTCTAGTTCTAAGACCTTCTTTGTTGCCCATAGCAATCAATTAGAGCTCCCCTTTCATTTCATATAGCGCTCAGAAAAAAATTAAAGTGAAGCCTTGATTATTTGCTATGGGCAACAAAGAAAGTTGTATGTCTAGACAGTTTTCATACATGTCCCCCTAAGTATATACCTAAATATGTCACTGTTTTGCCAACTCTGTGTGTGGGTCCGATACGGCTTTAAAGAAGGCAACATCCAATGCTTTATTTACTTTATTATATGAGTAACTCCAATGATCACATTAAAAACTACAAGAAGGGAATTTTTTTTTCGGGGTGATATTGTATATACTTTTGCATAATATAGATTATAAAGGCAAGGCACGCATAATATTGATTACAAATAGTGTTGAGCAATTACGTTGGCCATCGTCAGTTCGATGTCGATAGACGTCCCATCCAATCGACAAAGATAGTGTTGGTCGATGGTAGATTTTGATTGTGACCATTAAAGTCTATGGGGAGAGCAACACACACCTCTTTCTTAACCCAACAGGCTGGAGAAGCTGGAATTAACATCCACAAACAGTCAAATGGATACGTGCTACATCTAAGCAACCCACTTAGGTTATATAAAGTCCACAGAAAAAAAACTAACACACCATTCCCTATCCTGTCTTGCACCACAGCATGACCTTAAACCTGCAAGAACCCACAAATTAAAAGTGCCAGAAGGCAGTATGATTTGAAAACTTTCATTTTACTTGAAAATGGACATTGAATATCCCTGTCCTGGATCGCAGCCAGCATGAGCCAGCGATACCTGTATGACCCCCACATTTAAAAAGTTGCGAAAAGGGTCTTTCAACCACCATTTTTGTTGAACTGGACATTGACTATTACCTGTCTGTACCACAGTAGTCCATTTAAACCTGTCTGACCCACAGATTTAAAAAGTGACAGTGCCGGGAAAAAGGCGTCTTTCAACCACCCATTTTTGTTTCACTGGTCATTGACTATTACCTGTCCTGGGCACGCATGAGCCCCAAACCTGCATGACCCATATTAAAAAGTGCCGGAAAAAGGAGATCTGTTCAACCACCATTTTAGTTTCACTGGACATTGGACTATACAACTGTCCTGGTGCCACAGCATGCAGCCCCAAACCGGCCATGACCCCAGATTAAAATAGTGCCCGGAAAAAAGAGTCTTTCAACCACATTTTAGTTTCATGGACATTGTCTATACCTGTCCTGGACCGCAAGTATGACCATTAAACTGTCCTGACCTCAAATTAAAAAGTAGTCCGGGAAAAGGGAGTCTTTGAACACATTTTAGTTTCACTTGGACATTGACTATACCCTGTCCTGGGCCACGCATGAGCCAAACTGCATGGACCCCAGATATTAAATAAGTGCCGGAAAAAAAGGAGTCTTTTCAAACCACATTTTAGTTTCACGGGGCATTTACTGTCCTTGTAATGGGTAGCGCTTGCCCTACGTATGGTTTGCGGGGATCCACTTGAGCTTCACTTTGGACTAAGAATGGTGGTTAACGCTTCCTGTTCCACCCAGTGCCCTTTTTCTTGCATTCTTTTTCTCATTTTACTCAACGTGCTGGAGGAATTTGTCTCTGTACTTTGTTCCTCTGTCCGTGCTCAATACTCATGTATCTGGAATAACTTAACATTGGTCAAGTTTTCTGTACCTCCCTTGTACGATTCAGAGGATTTTTTTTACCAGCTATTTTGTACATGCAAGTTTTTTTAGTAGTTTAATTCTAGAAAAACACATTTATAAGAATAGGATGGAATCCACCATGTCTTTGTTTCTCTGTTTTGTCATTGTATTAAAAATTGGGTTGTCTCAGTACCAGGGATTGATAGCTATGTTAAAGGATCTTGCACAAAAACAAGTCATTTTTCAATATGTGGTCCATTAAGTGTCTACTTATTCCTGTTTATGACAGACATCACCCTTGAGGCCACTTCTTGACAATTCGTGTAGAACAAAATGTCTGTTAGAAACAACATTTTTTATAATGGACTTTAGTATAGGCTGCATGTCACAGCAAAATGCCCCAAAAATTCAAAACATGACCCATGAGCCTACTTTTTGACCAAAATTGCTGAAGAACAATGTCTGTTAGAAACAATTTTTTTTTATATAGGGGCCGTAGTATTGCTGCATGTCACTGCAAAATGACCCCACAAATTCAAAGCATGACCCTTGAGCCACTTTTGGCAATTGTGAAGAACAATGTCTGTTAGAAACAAACATTTTTTTTTTTTTATTAATAGTGACCTGTAGTATAGCGCATGTCACAGCAAAATGCCCCCAAAAATTCAAAGCATGGACCCTAGAGCCAATTTGGGACAATTGTGTAAGAACAACTTTCTGTTAGAAACAACATTTTTTTTTTATTAATAGGACCTTTTAGTATTGCTGCATTTCAAAGCAGCATGACCCAAACAATTATAATAATGACTTCTCAGCCTCAGTTAAAAATTTGTTGAGGGATGAAATACCACTTAGAAGCCTCATTTTTTCCAAAGGGACCATGATTATTGCTTGTATCTCACAGCAACATGACCCAAAAAATTGATAAAATATGACTTCTCAGCCACTAGTAAAAATTGTGAGAGAAGATATGCCACTTAAAAGCCACATTTCTGTTCCAAATGACCATGTTTATTGCTGTATCTCACAGCGACATGACCCCAAAAAATTTTAAATATGACTTCTCAGCAATCTATTATAAATTGTGAGGAGTAATGCCACTTAAAAGCCACATTTCTGTCCAAAGCCCATAATTATAGCTGTATCTCACAGCAACATGACCTCAAAACCATTACAATATGCGAGAAACTTCTAAAGATAAATGTGAGTAATGGATTACGTTCGTTGTCATGTAAAATGAACCTTGCTGTCTTTTAAGTCTCCTCACAGCAAAACCATGCAAATGAACTGTTGGGAAAGAGAATAAAATATGCAGTAGAATGATCATAAAAAAAAAAGTTTTCATGAGGGACCATTTCTGGTTTGAAGAGGAATGAGGAAAAGTTAAGACCGCAAACTAATCGGTCGACCTCGGCAATTGGGGCCACAACAATCATCAGAAGTTCCATGCCTGATTCATCTTGATGAATAGTTCAAACGATCATCTATTATCTGTGGAAAGCCGGATGCATTTGTCTGTTAATGACTCCTCCAGCTGTGCTGAAGGTCCGCTCTGATATGACCACTGGCTGCGATGGGCAGCGACAACAACTCTATGGCGTGGCGCGAGCGAGCTCGGGCCATTCGTTCCATTTTGGATACCCAGAAGTCATTGGGTCGGAACAATACAAAAACATCGGTGTTGAGACGCAGTTAGTCGTGCCACATGATCTTAAGCTGGTCTCTGTGTGTTGGATGTGTCCCTGCATTGCATGCGTTGGTGAGGTGAGTAAATAAGATTGCCCAGAGGTAACCCATTAGGCTTCTGGGCACCTTGCCGTCTGCTGCTGGCTGCCCGCTACGGCTTCTTGGACTTACATGTTGTCACGTCGCTGATGTTGTTCCACGTGCATTTGGGGAACGTGAAGCAAACGCAAAAGACATGTTATCAGTTGATCAATCAGCAAGTCTCCATTTCCTGCATTTTACTCTCTATTTGGGGGGGGTTTGAAGGAAAGTGCTGAGTTTTGTTTGTACCGGGGATCCAGGAGGGTGGCCACCCGTGTAACTGTTGTTTCAATTTTGATGGCCTTAATGCGAGGATCATGTGGTGGAAATGTGAGCACCAAGCACTCTTGTGAGAGATGGAGCTGATTTCCCAAGCCTATGGCGAGGGGCACTAGCAAACCTGATCTTCTCATCTTCCTCCTCGCCTCAAATTGCGCCAACCTCTTTCCAAGGGCTGGGACGTCGGTAACGTCGGTGTCTGGGAATACCTCCTCCCCCTCCTCCTCCTCCGGCTCCACCCCGTTAAACAACCCCTGATTTCCCCTGAGTGATGCACCCTGAGAGCTGATGTGCCCCCCTTGACTAGTTGGACCCCGAACCATGCCTAATGAAGACCGATAAATTGTGAAACTGTCGGGCCTTTGGATTTGACGGGAAGGCTCCGGTCGCCTGTGTCCTCTCCCCCCCGTCGCGGGCGGACCGTTGTTTCAGAGTGCCAAACATCGTTCCAGAACTAAGTCACCACAATTATGTGAAAGGGGATTGTCGCATGACCATTTTGGTGGCTTTTCAAAATGGCAAGGAGGGTGCAGAGTTTTTTCACCTGCCTAACTCTCGGGGTCAAACACCCGAGGTCCGCCCCGCTGCTTGTCGGCCATGTGCACTTAAAAAGGGCGAAAATGGCTTTGCGCTTGCCACAATCGCTGGAGATGGGGGGGGGTTTGGATTCCAGGTGTTCCCCACGTCAACAATGAGAGGGTTTGACGGGAGGCCGAGCTGACGCTGCAACGCAGCCAGGGGGACAAAAGCAGGGTGGCGAACGGCGGAAGTGCGAACTTGACCGGCCTTCTCGCAGGCAGCCACCCCCGGGGTTAGCTCTTTTGAAATTCTGGCGACAAGGTCATGACATGTGCCAGGAAAGGGGTGTGCTCCCGCCTACCATCTTTGGGGGCCCGCAGTTTCGCCATTATCGCAACCACCTTGCCCGGCCAAGGTTTTTGGACCCGCCAGCCTTGTCTCGTTGCGGAAGCCCTCCCCAGTCCCACCGGGGTGTGGGTTTCTCCAAGACGTTAATTTCAACACGGCCCGGTTTTCTGGGGAGTGATGACCAGAGGACCTTTGGGGGGAAAGAAAACCCCGCCCATCCCGTGGTTTGAAGAGCGTGGTAAACCGAGAGCCCGTTCCCCAGAGACATCCCCCAGCTCACCCCCGTGAGCTGTAAAAAGGAAAAACGGGCCTGGCCTGTAAATAGTCCATGTGGGCGTGGTAGTGGACTTTTCCGGCCAAGATGCAGACAAGGCTTGAAATTTTTGAGGCCATGGTGGCCCAAGGCAGGGGGCGGCTTTTCTGGGGAAAAAAAATGCCCGCTCGGATTGGTATTTGGGGGCAGGAAAGGGGCCATGACGTGGGGGAAACCTTTTGGTCCACCGACGGAAAGGAACATTTTCCAAAGGGGAAAAGCCTGGCAATGCCGAAAATTCAGGCTTTTGGCTTTGGGATGGTTTGGGTTAAAGTGTTTCTTCTGCTCCCAAAACCTGGAAGACGGGAAGTGGCTGCTAGACGGGCCCGGGCTGTACGGGTGCAGGTCATCAAACTGGCGGGAGGAGAAGGGGTAGGAGGGGTCTCTGGTGGTGCTGGTGGTACTCGGGCGACGGTGGAGGCTGAAGCGGAGGCTGATCCCTGATCATGACTCTGAGAGACATGGGCAGCTGAGGAACGCTTGGTGGTGGCGGAGGAGGAGGAGGCGGAGACAGAGGGTGTGACAGTGGTTGGAGACCCGGGTCGGTCTGGCCTTTTTTGGCCAAGTGTTGCCTCCATTTCAACTCATGCATTCGCTGCATGTGACTAGACATGTTGGTGGTGGTTAACCACCTAAGGTTCTTGCCTCTACTTATGTGTTTACGGCAAGGCGGATATGACATGCTGGGTGAATCAGAGGCTTGGTCAAAGAAGGCCCAGGCTTGAGAGGTTCTGGACCTTTTTGACGGCGATAAGCGAGGAGCGGGGTTTGCGCTGACCGTGGCTGGCGGAATCATATCAGCGGACTTCTGCGACCGCCCTCTCCCTTTTTGGGGCGGGACCCCTACTGACACTACCCTCGTCTTCCCCCTCGTCCAAATGATGAAGCGCTCAAAGCAAATTCTGCTGAAAAGACCACGTTGGATCCGCCCAATGTCCATCATCATCATCAACACAGGTGAATTCGGGGTTTCCCGACATTCTGCATCCAGGAGCTGCGGGCTACAAGCACGAGGGACTGCAAATCGCTGCCGACTGCCCGGGATTTTTGCGATTGACCCGGCTTCCTTCTCCTCTCTGATGGCATCAGTAAGCTGGGCGTCAGAGCAGAGAAATCATCCTCTTTGGCCTCTTGATCTTTTAACATGCCTTCTGACCCAACCGCATTTGTCATCAAAGAGGTCTTCAGAAAATGGATTATCCACAGTGGTGGGTACACGAGTTGACATTTGGGCTGCTTCATGTTGGAAGGATGCTGATGATGCTGATGAGGGCATTTGTGGCCGTGACTGGGAGGACAGAGGAGGTAAGACTGTGGATGCAGGTTGCATTAACCCCTGAAGGACAGATTGGCGACGTGTTCGTTACTGAGATTCACAGGGCCTGACCCAGCGATGACAGGCCTGAGGTCCTGCAACTGACGATTTCCGTGGCTGCGGTTGTCGCCAGCC